>JAKTSY010000003.1:0-247722 GCA_030580555.1 Hanseniaspora taiwanica (nom. inval.) | reverse complement strand
TGGAAGTAGCAACGCTGCCATCAGGGTTGGTGGTGGTGTAAACGCTAGTACCGACAGTGGTGGTGGATGGGACATCGCCAGTGGTGAAAACAGTGCTCAACGAGCCAGTGGATGGAACTTCAACAGTGTAAACAGTAGATGTAGTGTTATAACCATTGTCTCCAGAAAATGTTGTAATCGAGGTCCCGACAGTTGTAGGGGCAGTGACATTTCCTGTAGTAAATGAAGTTGAAGTAGTTTCAATATTTGGAACTTCGACGGTGTACAGAGTAGATGTGCTAATTGTATTGTCGTCACCAGTGTATGTCGTAATCAATGTACCAATAGTGGTTGGTGTAGTAACGTCTCCACCAGTAAAAATGGTTGAAGTGGTGTCAACCAAAGGCGCTTCAACAGTGTACAAAGTGGATGTAGTTGGGAATCCGTCGGTACCATTAAAAGTTGTAATAAAAGTACCAATAGTAGTTGTTTTTTTAACTTCTCCATAAGAGATGGTAGTGGAAGTAGTCCCTTTGTATGGAACTCTAACAGTGTACAATGTTGAGGTCGTTCTAGCACCATCAGTGCCAGTTATTGTTGTAACACTAGTACCAATAGTGGTTGTTGCACGAACATTACCTTGAGTGTAAATTCTTGAAGTTGTCATTTGATCAGCTGTATTTGAAGAAGCAGGAATTCTTACAGTGTAAACAAATCCAGTATTTGTTGTTGGAACACCATCACTTGTGACTGTCCATGTGGACACACCGGCAACGGTTGTTCTGGAAGAGATGTGAAAGTAAGAACTGATAGTAGTGTGAATGCTTGGAGGAGTACAACCGCCAGTTTGATCTTCAGCTTTCCACATGATTTTGCTAAAATCACGTGAAGATGCACCACCATTGACACTATAAACAAAATCCAAACCACCAATATAATTTCTGTTGACAAAAAACACTCTCATTGGATAATAATAACCAGAATACATTTTCATTGTGAAAACATTGTTACCACTTGGACCACTACCGGTCCACAAAGATTGAAATTGGTAGCCTTGCAAAGCAACAGAAGAAGACATATTACAACAATTGAAACCAATACCATCACCAATAGAAACAATTGTATAATCATCAACGTTATTCAATGTGAAAGTGACATCATAAGAATCTTTCAAGTTGTTATTACCATAATAGTTATTAGGAATACCAATGTAACCAGTTGCCAAAAAGGCAAAATTGGTAATACTAACTAATTGACCATTTAAGTTCATGTTTGAAGACAATGTAGCATTAACTTCAGTTCCTCCGTCTTTAATTCTAGCATCGTTTGCAGTAAATGATAAATTGGTGACGTTTGAAGCTTTAGCAAGCATGGGGTAGTTAGCATAACCACCTTTCAAATAAGCATCAGTTTGGTAAGTAGACAAATCAGGGGAATTGTTTTGAGAAGTATATGTTGTTGCTTTACCACCAGAAGTGGTTGTGTAAGTGGTACTTCTTTTTGTTAACCAAGGATAATAGTAATACGTAATGTCAGCACCTTGTAGTCTAACGTTGTTTGGTTTACAACCAACAATATCATCTTTGACAAAAGACCCAGCGGCATTGGTCAAGTTGACAAAGTGTGCAAACAAAAGTGAAAACACCAACAATAATTTTGAAGTATCTGTCATGATTAAATATTTCAGTGATAGATTAACTTGTTAAATAAAAAGTAGGTATTCTTTAAAGTTTTTTTTTTTTGGGGGGGGATGGGTATGGTTTTTATTTGAGTTTGATTGAAAATAGAGTTAAAATATCACAAACGTAGGATTTGATTAATTATATGAGACGTGTCTTCTTCTTATATACACATTATTATTATTATTATTATTATTATTATAAGTAATAATAATAATAATGTTTTTATGGTTTGTTTAACTTGGTTCGCTAACAGTATAAAAAAAAACACACTTTAGGTGTGTTTTTTAATTTTGTAAATTTGAATTTTTAAAATACAATAGAAAAGATAATTTGTAAAGAATGTTATTCTTGTAATCATTCTTTTAATGAAAACAACAAATCTAATACTAAATGTGTGGACAGTTATTTAAATTCAGTTAATTTTAATAAAGAAACAATAGCAATAAGGAAAAAAGTATTGGCCTTATCAATTACATTCTCTATTTATTTCTAATACTTTACGTTTGCTGTTTTTTCTTTTTCGTATTTTGAATTTTAAATCAAGTTGCACCACCCAGTTTCCAGTTTTCCAATCTTTTCTGGGGTTTATTACAATGAAGGTAAATTCTTTTCAAAGAAAAGAGCATAGTAAGTAGCCTTAGATATCTTGTTTTGGCTGAATGGTTATGAAAGAAAGAAAGAAATTGACAAGTTATAACTGAATTTGTTTCTTTGAGAGAGAGAGAGAGAGAATGGTATTGTTCTTTAGTCTGATTCTTTAATTAAAAAATCATATTGTTTTTTATTATTATTTCTAATTAAACCTGAGAATTTGATGATACTACCGACATTGGAGGCTTTTTTTCTTTTTTTTCAATGCTCAAAGACCTAGAGATAATTACACCAGTACTTGGTGCAAAATATAGTATTACAAGTTTAAAAATGACAGTGATAACATTGTTCTTGGTTGTCTAATTATTTTATTTTTTTTTCTAAATTGCTCAAGTAATTACTTGTTAGTTAGCCAGTAATGATATTACAATGCTATTGTTTAGTTTTTTTTCTTTTATTTTTTCTTCTTGGAAATTGAACATTTAACGTCCAATGTGTGATACCCATTGAAAAATTAAATAGAAAGCTACATAGTCATTAATGCAATGAATGTGTGTTTTCATTTTTGTTTTCCAAAATTTTAACATACCATTTTTTTTTACTTTCTACATCTAGATCTTACTCTCATTAAATTAATCAATTAATTAAACACAATGGAAAACTTAAAAGACTCCGGAGAAAAAAAAAAAGAGAAAAAAGCGGAAAAGTCTGTTTTTTGTTTTAATATGTAAACCTAAATTTTAATAACCACGGATATATTCTGTTCAATTGAAAAGGGGGAAAAAAGAAATTGTAAAGATAAAATTAAATTTAATACAGTAAGATCTTATAGTTTCTTAATATGGAGAATATAAAACAATGGTTTTAATTCATTTGAAACCCCCTCAAAAAAATAGAAATAATAAACTGTGCACAAGATCTAAACAAGATCTAAACACGATCTAAACACGATCTAAACTAATTATTTATTTATTTTTTCTCTCCTTTACAATTTGCATTCTCTTTCACCCCTCTCTTTCCACAATAATTAAATTAGAAAAGCAAAAAAAAAGAAAAGACAAGCAGACACACACACACACACACACACACACACACACACACACAGAGCCAAGAAAATGTAATTTAACTCCATTACTGTAAACTTTTTCAAGATTTAACTTTTTAAACAAGAATTTATACTTTATATTGACAGCCGAGATATTGTTGAAATAAAGATAAGCCATCTCTCCTATTAATTGACTAATTTTAATAAATAAATAAATACAACTTACCATGTGTGGTTGATTGTTAATAATTGGGAAAATTATTATTCTTTAATATTATTTGAGCGATTTTTTTTTTTCTAAAAATAAAAAATATTACATTCATGAAGAACAATCAACCACACATGAAGAAAAACGTGGATATTTGAAAAGTTAAATATATTATTAAATGAAAATTATTATTTTAAAATTATGATAAAATTTACAAAAAAAAAAAAAAATATGAAGAGAAACATAGATTTCAAATTGAATTTATAATTAAATAACTATTGTTTGAAACGTGCTATTTTTTAAGCAGTATTGTCTCTCTCTCTCTCTCTCTCTCTCTCTCTCTCTCTCTCTCTCTCTCTCTCTCTCTCTCCTATCTTTTCTGGTATTAAGGTGAGGAGAGAAAGACAGAATATGTGTGTGTATTTGTAAATTTATATAATACTGGAAACTTCATATATACATACGTTGTTATATGCAACACGTAATTGTTTGCTAATAACTGCCACATATTATCTAATTTGCAACAATTATTTGCAAACAAGAATGTTGGTATAAGTTTCCCCTGTAAGTACTTGTAGTGATGGTACCACAACTTTATTAAGAAAAAAAACATTCAAGAATAAGAAAACAATTATTTGTAGACAGAGAGATTTATTATTAAATATTACACTTTTTTTGTTTTCTATTTTCATAGAAATATGTGGGGGAAAAGAGATTTTTTGCAAGACTATCAGAAACACATTATTGAAAAAACGTGTAATTTTTGGTGGTCTTTTTTTTTTTATTATTATTTTTTTTTTTTTTTTGAAAAACGACCGTAGAGTCATATCTCAACAATAATGGGGGATTTCTATTCTGAGTTTTATAATTTAATGATAGTAATATAACCAGGTCAATTATCATTAGTACAAAGAGAATGCTTAATACAGTGTACTATCATTCCATCTTCTTATAATATCTTTACTTATCATCCAGATCTAACAATCGAATTGAATAAAAAATATATAAAAAAAAAAAACATACCAAAGTGCTCAATAGTTGTTTTCTCCCCTTTCCCTTCCCCCTTCTCCTCCCCCTTGTCAGCATAGTCCTGTTCTTCAATCTAGAGTAATATGTTGGTAACTCTACTTCTTCTGTGTAGCTTTTATGTGTTTCAATATTTAGTCTTCATTTGGGTTAGAGCATTGGATTTAACTGATTTCATAGTTCAATTCATTGTATGTAGAGGAGCTGAAAAGATCTCACGAGTATATTGATACATTACCACCTATCGTATTTGTTAGAGGAGATTTTTTAGAGAGTATTTGAATTACAAAGTAAAAAAACTCACTGACCAAGAAAAAGGTTGTCTATGGAACAGTATAACCCCCACTCTCTCCCTCCCCAGTTTGGATCCTTTGAGAGTTAAGCTTTCACAAGGTGTTTCAGAATTACTAAAAGCTGTTTTGTTTAAAGCAAGATGATCTTTTTATAATTGACACAATACTTCAGGAAAAAAATGTTATTTGAGAGTTGGCAGTGCTCGTATTCAGAACTCAATACCTAAAGAATTGCTTGTGAACGGGGCTTTAATGTTTTTAAAAGAACAGATCCTAGTGAATCAATACAAATGGACTTGAAAACATCCAAGAAACATCCAAGAAAGAAACCAAAAGGGTTTACAAAAAAAAGAGATCTGGCTCAGGAAAAACGATGGCCCCCACAAGATTGCTCGGACTCACATCCAGGTATAGTGGAACGTTTCCGCAACACCCTATATTTCATTCCAACCACCTTCTCTCTCTTCCTTATCGTCAAATGAAGACCCAGAATAACCAACATCAACACAGACCTATTGAAAAGTTGATTGTATGTAACTAAGTATATATAAAAATTATTTGCAATGAGCTCTGAAAAAGCGTGAAACGTGCCCCCAATATTACTTGAGTTTACATACTTTATTGTTTACTTTTTTAATATTGAATATTGTCTTTGGTCTAATTGAATTGACCATTGAAAAGGTGTTTATAAACGGTCTTTTTAAAAACAAACATGTCATTATTGAATAAGTGTTGTAATGTGAGTTCGTTGTCGCTGGAAACGTCTAGAGGAGTTGACATAACTAATTAAATTTATTATCCTTGGTTTTATATATTTCTATATATTATAAAAGAGTATAAGGCGTTTTATATATATTAATTTTAAAGTGTGTAATTGTAGTCATATAATGTAATAAATAGAGTAAAAAGATTAATAAAGTTCTGATCAAAATTATTAATAAAAACTCTCCATTTATATACATAATATTTGTAATAAAAATGTTTGACTTCCAATTGATTGATGTTAATTTTTACTAATTATCTTACGACCAAATAAGATAAAAGAGTTCTCTAGACCACTGTCTAGACTGTGTTTGTGGTTGTGATTTTTAAATGATGATATCATCTAAAATGATAGTATACTGTGTGAGTTTCATGTATGATTTAGTGGTGTTATTATTTCAATAATAACGTATGTTGTTTGTTTCATGTATGTTTTTATGTTTGGATTATTCCAATAATAGCTTGTTGTTAGTATCATGTATGATTTTATGTCTGGACTTTTATTATGTTATTTTTCTCCTATCATACACCCAAACATTATATTGTATATCAAAATCTGAAATAAATCCTTTCAGTTTGGAACAATAAGTGTTAGTTTTACGGAAAGTTTATTATTTATCACGTTATACGTCTATTGGTTTTGACATGATGAATTGTATATATTTTCCTCGGTTTTTGAAATATTTATGTATGTTATAACAGGGTTCAATAAATAAATAAATAAATAAATAATTTAAAGCAGGTTTGTGATTAACCTTTTAGTTGCATGTAGCTTGTTTGTTTACTTAAAGCTCTTGAAAACCTTTTGTGTGTTATTTATGAGCTTATACTAACTTGTGCGATTACTGTTCGCTATAAGTAATTATTAAAATTCTTCTTATCTCCGAAGTATACACCCATACATACCGATAACTTCCCTTTGCCATAGATATACATTTATCTATTTTGCAACAAGGTGAGGTTTTATAGTAAGTTGTTAATTTGAGGTTTCGTACGCTGACAAAAATCATTTTTCAGTAAAAAAACAACAAAATTTAATACTACATGTGTGGGGAGTTGTTGAGAATAAGTCTATTTTTAGTGAAAAGAAAAACAACAGTAATAAGGAAAAAGGATCAGAATTTGAAGTTGGCCTTAACAATAACATTCTCTATTTCTCTCTAATAATTTACACAAACTGTGTTTTTTTTTTTGTGCTCTCTTGAATTTAAATCAAGTTGTACCACTCAGTTTTCAATTATCCAATCTTTTCTGGGATGTATTAGAAAGAGTAAATTCTCTTCGAAGAAAATAACATAGTAAGTAGCCTTAGATATCATGTTTTGGTTGAATGCTTATCAAAAAAAATAATTGACAAGTTGTAACTGCATTTGTTTGAGAGAGAGAGAGAGAGAGAGAGAGAGAGAGAGAGAGAGAGATAATTACACCAGTACCTGGTGCAAAAAAGTATTACAAGTTAAAAAATCACAATGATAACATTGTTCTTGATTGTCTGATTATTTTTTTCAAAATCGCTCAAAAAATTACTTGTTAGTTAGTCAGTATTATTATTATTATTACAATGCTATTGTTTGGGTTTTTCTTCAAAATTGATCATTTAACATCCAAAATGTGCTATTCATTGAGTAAAAAGCTACATAGTTATTGATGTAATGATTTTTTATAATCTATGATTATACAATAACATATTACTTTTATTTTCTACCTCTAGATCTGACTCAGTTGATCAAAACAATGGAGAGTTGAGAAAAAAAATAGTCCATTTTTTCTTTCTGAGTTTTTTTGTAGAGTCAAATTTTTATAGACAGAGTGATCTCATATATAATTATAGGGGGAAAAATTGTAAAAAAATTTAACAATCTCTTATTATAGTGAAGAACAAATTTCTATTGTTTTTTTATTATTAAGCCAATAAAATTAATTCCAACCTTCAATTGGTAAAACATGTTTCTTAGCTTACATTCTCACAGTATTCTTCAATACAATTATTTTCAAGTTCAAAAAGTGTTTTTTAATTGGTAGAAGTTACGATTTACCACTTTTTAAATTGTACGATGTAAGAAATCTACAGAATCTTGCAAAAACTGTAATATTAAAAAAAAAAAATTGAGTTTCAAAAAAAAAAAAAAAAAAAACTAGTTCCACGGAATAAATAGAACCAGTCTGAAACAAAAAAAAAAGTACATTTAGGTTCCATGGAACTATATTAATATGTTAAAATTTGTAATAATTATACCAATAAAAACAATAAAAACAATAAAAACAATAAAAACAATAAAAGTAAGAATAATATGTTCACAACGTGTTGAAGCTGTACAAAAATTGTTATATATACATTTATACTGTGATTCAAATAAAAAAAACTATCATTTTTTTTTCTTCTGTTTTGACAAAATACAGTGTATAATTAAAAAAAAAGGGAAAAACATTCTTGAAACATTCTTGAAACATTTTGATGAGAATGTTGATCAAATATTGCCTATAATAATATAGTACATCAACTGTCAAAAAATTAGTGTACACAGATAGCTGATTGTTCAATCTGAATTTGTTTAGTTCATGTGCTAAGAGAAAATTGAAATATCTTGATAAAAACTCAAATACACAAGATATTTCAAAATAAAAATAAAATTTTTGTGTGTATAAATTTAAGCCAAGAGCTCAATTTTTACAATGTCTGTTTGTTTGTTTTTCTGTTTTGTGATATAAGTTTTCAGCTTTAAAGAGAGTTTTCCAAATGCTCTGCAATTGTTTATAGTTATCTGAACAAATTCTATTTTGATAGTTTGTTTTATCTCTAAAAACAGGTGAAAACAGAATGCTTGCAAGCTTTTCAGAGTCTACTTTTTTTTCTTAAGAAATAGACTTAATTCTAGAAAACATATTAAATACGAAGATAACCATGGTGTAAAAAAAAACAACAATCTGTATTATTTTAATTTAATGAGCTAAACCTTGTGGGATTATTATTTACTGATTTTTTTAACATAGGTAAAGTTTTCTTAAAATTATTTCTTCAATGTATAATCACGCAGTTAATAATATATTAGTTGTATAGTAAATATTAGTATCAGTATCATTAGTAATAATGTGGTTATAACCACCATCTGAACTTCTCCTATTTTAGATCTTGAAATCCATTGTCTTTTGATATTATCATTTAACAGCCTTTTCTAAACCAAACCAAAAAACAACACATTTTGTCATTGCAAATAGCAAGTTAATGGGAGGATGAAAAATAAATTATATTTAAATGAAATGGTTACTTTCCAATGTTTGATTTTTGAACCTTTTGAGTAATTTGATAATAGTCCAACAGAATGCCCAAAAACCACAGCAACTTAAAAAAACTAACAACTACTCCAAGTTTACTTTATTTGCTTAATTTGAAAAAAACAAAAATGCTGATTTCAGGTAATAACTTATCAGGTTTTTTAAAAACCATATTGCCCTTGTTACTACTAACAAACTTATTAACCGTGAACGCCAACTTTGTTAAAAATGTCAGAGAAGTTTCAAACTATAATGTAACAGCATCTTCTGATACCACAACAACATCAACTTCAACTATTTATCAAACAGTCACCAGTTTCCAAACGGTTACCTCAACAGACTCCATATGCTCTAACACTGACACTACTACTACAGAAGAAGAAGAACCATCTGCTGCTAATAAAAGATCTTTGAATTACAAGTTTTTCAAAAAAATTCGTGATGTTCCAGTTGAAAATCCAAGTACCACAACTGCTGTAGTTCTGGAAACAGTCACCAGTTTCCAAACAGTCACCACAACAGACTCCATATGCTCTAACACTGACACTACTACTACAGAAGAAGAAGAACCATCTGCTGCTATTAAAAGATCTTTGAATTACAAGTTGTTCAAAAAAATTCGTGATGTTCCAGTTGAAAATCCAAGTACCACAACTGTAGTCGTTTTGCAAACAGTCACCAGTTTCCAAACAGTCACCTCAACAGACTCCATATGCTCTAACACTGAAACTGCTAATAATGTAGATATTGAAGATGATTCTGAATATACTAAAAAAAGATCCTTGAATTACAAGTTTTTCAAAAAAATTCGGGATGTTCCAGCTGAAAATCCAAGTACCACAACTGCTGTAGTTCTGGAAACAGTCACCAGTTTCCAAACAGTCACCACAACAGACTCCATATGCTCCAACACTGAAACTGCTAATAGTGTAGAAATTGAAGATGAAGAAACTCCCCAATTTGCAAAAAGATATTCAAATGAAACTCTTTCACCTTCCACTACTACTGCTAGTTTAGGTGTTCCAGCAAGTACAACTGTATTTGTATCATCAACAGTGACTAGTGTTGAAACAATCACAGATACTGTGAGCTCCTGTTCAAATGCGCCTACAACCGTGTTCACTTCTTCCACAGTAACCACTGTTGAAACAGTAACAAATACTGTGAGCTCTTGTCCAAGCACTTCCACAAACGCGCCTACAACTGTGTTTGTTCCTTCCACAGTTACAACCGTTGAAACGGTTACAGATACCGTAAGCTTTTGTTCAAGCGCGTTAACTAGTGAACCCACAACCGTATTTGTTTCATCAACAACCACTACCGTCGAAACAATTACAAATACTATGAGTTCATGCCCAAGCACAGATTCTTCTAACAGCTTGTCAAACACATCAATCAATACCAGTGTGTCCACAACATCTATTGGTATGAAAAATGCGACAAGTACTTCATATGCCACTTCAGTGTATGATACATACGGAGACGTAAAATCTGCAACCACCTATAGTACCACTGTTTTTTCTTACACTGGTGTGGACGGTATCGCTACCTTTAGCACGCTTTATTTTGTTGAAAAACCTTTGTCGACATCATCTGTCAACTCCAGTGTTGTTCCAAGCACAACAGCTAGTACCAGCAACATTCCAGCTACCTTTGCTAACTCAAGCAGTGTTCCAACAACACTACCTAGTACCAGCAGTGTTCCAACTACCTTTGCTAACTCAAGCAGTGTTCCAACAACACTAGCTAGTACCAGCAGTGTTCCAAATACATTTGCTAATTCCAGTGTTGTTCCAACCACAGTTGCTAACTCCAGTAGTATCCCAACAACACTACCTAGTACCAGCAATATCCCTGCTACCTTTGCTAACTCCAGTGTTGTTCCAAGCACAACAGCTAGTACCAGCAACATTCCAGCTACCTTTGCTAACTCAAGCAGTGCTCCAACAACACTACCTAGTACCAGCAGTGTTCCAACTACCTTTGCTAACTCAAGTGTTGTTCCAAGCACAACAGCTAATTCCAGTGTTGTTCCAACCACAGTTGCTAACTCCAGTAGTATCCCAACAACACCACCTAGTACCAGCAATATCCCTGCTACCTCTACTAACGCTTCCAGCAGTGTTTCAACCACAACAGCTAGTACTAGCAACATTCCAGCTCTTCTAAACACTACAAGTGTTCCTAGTTCTTTAAGTGACACCAGTACTGTTTCAACCCCATTAGTTCCTAGCAGCTTGTCCACAACTTATTCAAGCTCTGGAAAGAGTGCTACTCATACCACATATGTGATTTCGATGCACAAAACCTACGGAAATGTTGATGCTGAAACCACATACAGTACAACCGTTTTTGCATACACTGGGGCAGACGGTATTGCCACTTTAAGCACACTTTATTTTGTTGAAGAACCTTTGCTAACAGCTACTGAAACACGTTTTGTGGCTGGGGATGTATCTGCTTTAACTACTATTAGCACATCATTACTGACTAACACTCGTGCAAACGGTGATGTCGCTACATCCACCATTTACATTGTTGAATTTCCAGCAAGCTCAAGCATAACCGCCATAACAACAACTGCAAGTAATTTGACGTCTATGTCTAGTTCAGCAACGTCGACTGTTTCAGAAACATCATCTGTTCTTACAACTAGTCAAGGACCTTCAAGTGTTAGCTACAGCACTAGTAGTTTGAACTCTGGCTCAAGTGGACCCTCATTTGCCACTTCTTTTAGTTTATTAAATTCTACTTCTGCTCAAGATACATCAAAGTCTACCAGCAGTACATTTATTAGCACAGAAGCAACTGAATCTTTGAGTCAAACTAGTTCGGCTACCGAAACCCCTTATGAGAACACTACAATGACTAGCTCGAGTGCAGTTAGTAGCAAGGCTACTAATTTGCCTTCAGGCTCTTCAGTCATTACAATTACTAGCCCAAGTGCAGGCACTAGCTCAAGCTCAGTTAGCAAAACCACTTACGGAAACGATACAATGACTAGCTCAAGCGCATTTACTAGCAAATCTGCTAATCTGTCTTCAGGCTCTTCAGTCACTACAATTACTAGCCCAAGTGCAGGCACTAGCTCAAGCTCAGTTAGCAAAACCACTTACGGAAACGATACAATGACTAGCTCAAGCGCATTTACTAGCAAATCTGCTAATCTGTCTTCAGGCTCTTCAGTCACTACAATTACTAGCCCAAGTGCAGGCACTAGCTCAAGTTCAGTTACCAAAACCACTTACGGAAACGATACAATGACTAGCTCAAGAGAAGTTAGTAGTAAGGCTACCGATTTGTCTTCAGGATCTTCAGGCTCTTCAGTCACTACAATTACTGACACCAACATTTACACAAGTGAGACTACCTACTGTCCGGAATCTGCGGCTACCAAAGAAAGCAGCTCTTCCTTGACAACCAAAACAAGCAGTATCACCGACAAAGCAACTAGTTTTTCCAAATCTGCTGCTACCAAATTGTCTTCCGGCTTCTCAGTAACTACAGTCACAGACACAAGTGTCTATACAAGTCAAACTACTTATTGTCCTGAATCTGAGTATCCAACTGAGAGTAAATCATTTATGACAGCTCACACAAGTAGTATTACCGGTAAAGAAATAGACTCTTCAGCCTCTGCAGCCACTGAAATGTCTTCTGAATCGTCTATTGCTACAGTGACTGACACCAATGTTTACACAAGTGAAACCACCTATTGTCCCGAGACTAGTTCTGGTACAAGAAACACTGCTTCATCTGATGACTTACTCACCACATTAACATCATCAAACTCTGTTACCAATGAAATAATTAGCACTTCAGTTTCTTCTAAGGAAACATCGGCTTCGAGCAATGTTCATCAATCAGGAATTTCTGGTGTCTCTACTTCTCCTTCTGCTGCCACTATTACATCTGCAACCACTGGATTCATCAAGTCCTCGGAATCAAATTCTGCAAGTTCTACAGGCCCATCAACATCCAGCGCTGTTAAATCCTCATCCACAGAGATTAACAACTTCTCAAAAACCGGTTCTAGTGTTTCTTTGACATCTAAAAGTGCAGAGGCTTCAAAACCAAGCATTACTGGTTCTCCATCATCAAGCTTAATCACAATGCAAACCCCAAGTTCTTCTACAAGAAATGTCTCTTCACAATCTGCCGATAAAGGTTTCAAGATTCATGCATCTTTGATCTCAACTCTAATGGTGTTCTTAACTTATCTATTGGTTTGATTGATTTTTTTTTTATCACAGTCAGCCATGTTTGTTTTCTAACCTTTCAAATGGTTCTTATACCCTCCTAGTTCGTTTTTTTAAATAATTTATATACCCTCTCAATATTTTGGCTTATTGTCATAGCATTTACACTTCTTAACATTTCAAACGTTTAGTAACATACGTTTAGGCCAATGATACTATTACATCCCTTGCCGAACTGATTCTATCATACAAAAGACTCTAATTTGTTATTGTAAGGTAAGCAGTGAGTTTAGTAATCTTTTTAAACTTTACAACCAAATTACTAAGCATCGGTGGTTTAGTGGTAAAATCCAACGTTGCCATCGTTGGGCCCCGGGTTCGATTCCCGGCCGATGCATTTTATTTTTTACTTTTTTTTGCTTTACTATTTATTTTTTTTCCTTCAGGAAACGACTTAATCATTTATAAGCTCAAAACTATAACATTGCGTGAACTGAAAATAAATGCAAACCTATGTTTAAAACACAATTAAAAAATAAAAAGTATTATTACATTATATACATGCTTTTCATATCAAGTTTATCTAGAGAAAAAAAAAAAAAAAAAAATTAATTCCTATTCAATCTAAAACCAGTGTTCTTGAGATGCAATTTTGAAGATTCTGTGCAGGGTGAAAACCCTTGGATCGGTATTATCTTTGGAAAATGTATCCTCACCTGAGTCGTTTTGTTGTGATCTTGTCTTTTTTTTATTATTTTGTTGTTTTGAAAACGAATCGATATCTTCAGAGTCTTCATCTATATCTTCAATATAGTAGAAAAACGGTTTCAACACTTCTAGTACTTCCCATACGTATGGGTTTTGGAATCTTATGTGTTCGAATAACATTGCGATCAATTGTGGAATGTATATAGTTTCGATGTATTCTTCTGCACAAAAGACAAAGTCATCTAGTTGGAAATCTTGTTCATCTCCATTTAGCGAAGTGTACAAATCCGATAATTGTTTTAATTTATCAGAAATCATTTTCGGTACAGGAAGATTCATTAAATTCTCGTTTTGTATAGTTTTATCTTTTTTCAATAAATTTGGAATCTCTACTAGTTGTTCGAGTTGATATTGGTGACAAAGAATCATTATTCTTACCATTGGTATGTACAAATGGAAACAAACTTCTTTTTCCACTTTTGGTATGATCCGTTCTTCCATGTAATGATTGATTAAACCTTCCATGAAATTCGCCCAAATCGATGAATAAACGTAGTTTACATCTGAAGAACTGGCCTTTGATGATTCTTCAGAGTAACTTTTGTTGATATTTTGTTTTATAATATATTCCGTTAGAGTCAATGGTCTATGTAGTTTTTCATTTTCCAGTGGTTTTTCTTTTTCTTGATCATTCTTAGTTTCCTGTACAGATTCTTCTTCTCCATTTTCTTCTTCTTCCTCTTCTTCTTCTTTTTTTTTCTGCTCGTCCTCCTCATCCTGTTCACTCTTCACTGGTTTTTGATCGCACCAGTAATCTGGGCCGCCTCTTTGTGACAAAAAAACCAAAAGCAAAAACAATTCCATTTTTTTCCATTTGGCTAAATACTCTTTCTCTTGTGCGTCTTGTGGTTCCCCAGATTCTTGGATGGTTGAATGAATTTTTTCAAAATTCTTAATTGTACTGACATTGACGTCTGTGGTAATTTTACAATGTATGCATTTGATGAAATCTTTAATTTTACTCAGTCTCTTGGTTCCGAATTTTTTTTTCAAATATGGCTGTGATGTTATATATGAGTATCTCGTTGAGTGTGGGAACAGTTCTCTTTTGTCTTCGTTTTTGAACCATGCAGACATATGCGACACGTTGACAAAGGATTCGTCGAAGTCAAAGTATTTCAACTTGGTGTTGCTGTCGTTGTCGTTGTCGTCTTCATATGACGGTTTAGGATCTTGTAAATCTGGCGATTTTTGCTCATCGATTTTCTCAATATTCTGTTGACGATGAGCCTGTGCTTTTTTCTTGTTGTTTTTGGAAGTAGCAACCATTGCAATCAGTGGGAAGTAATAAGATAATAATTCAGTGTCTTTTTTTTTTTTCTCCTTTCTCTTTCTTCTTCAAATCACAACTATTTGTCTTCTTCTCCACTCTAAATTCAGTTGAGATACACAAAGTTGCACCTAACGACATGGGGAAAAACTTTAGTTCTTGTGTTTTTTTCAAAAAAATCTCAAATTTTTTTTTCGTTTCGCTCGAGAGAGAAAGAGAGAAAGTAAAAAATGTAAAACTGCACAGGTCATGTGACTGAAAATATAATTAACTAATCAATTAATCAAAACCAAAACTTCTTACGGTGTCGTTGTTGTTTAGAAATAGTTATTACATATTAATTTACATATACAAAAAGCTTTTCAAGCTTTGTTGACGTTTTCAAAAGAGGTTCTTGCGACGTTGTTGTTGTTGGAAGAAGAGTCTCCGTTGGAAGAAGTGTCTAGAGAGTTTTCATCTTCAGCAATGTTACGAGGATCGATTCCGAAATCTTCCATGAATTCCACTTCACTGTCTTTACCCAAACCCATCAATCCGTAAACAGACAAAGCAATCAACCCCAAAACACCTGATAAACACGAAAAGACCATGGCAACATAACCCTTTGTGGTGAAACCATCTGGTAAACTTTTAACTTGTTTCAATTCACCTGTTAAATCCAAGAAATTTTCAACATTGGCAGCAGCATTACCAACAGTACTCATTCCAACGTTTTTACAAACACTTGCGTGGTTTTCAGTAATTTGTTGAGTAGTAGATTGTTGGATACCTTCTGGATCTTCAATTAATACTAAAGCCAAACCTTGCATAATATGCCATTCGATATGACAATGGAAAAACCAAACCCCTGGATTATCTGCTTTAAATCTAATGACGAAATTAGATTGTGGTCTGACATATATGGTATCTCTTCTCATTGGATATTCTGGATAGTCGTAATCTCCATCTGGATCATAAATCAATGGTGTTTCAGTATCTTCTCTTCCTACATCTCTTTCAATAACTTGGAAAGCATGACCATGTAAATGGAAAGGATGTGTTCCTGTATCTAAATTATTTAAAACGATTTCAATAATTTCATCTTTTTCAAGAATGAATGAATGAGTATTTGTACCATAAACAATTGCATTTTTTGATAAATTTCCTGCAGATAAAGCAGTCAATAAAGTTGGAACTTTTGGAGCAACAAATGTGATATTATTGAAAAAAGCATAATTAATACCATTTTTCAAATTATTCATTGTAACATTTAATGTAATTCTATAATCTGGTTCACCAAAAATTTCTTCTTTATCATCACCATATGGAATGATATCAAAATCATCTGCAAAATCCAATTCATCAAGGAAATGTTCAGTTGGTTTATCAGCTGATGAATTATATGTCATATACGAAGTATAATTTAAAGCTAAATCACTTGGAATTAAATCTAACATTGTATCATCGAATTTTTGCATTATAGCAAAATTTTTATCAGTTGTTGATTTTGTCTTTAATAAAATAGTATAACGTTGAGCAGCTGTAATATAAATCATTGAAGCATTATAAGGTTCTGTATAAATACCATCAATTTCAATGATTTCAAAATCATGATCTTCAATCCAAAAGTATTGTGAAACAAACCCACCGGTATTAATAATTCTAATCAAATAAGTTGTATCTGGTTGAACAGTCCATGTTAAGTTTCTTGTATTATTAATAATCAAAGTTTGTGGAATTGGTTCAGCACCTGTTGGATTGTAAACATTTAAGAATTTTTTCCGTAAAGTTTCAACATTATCATGATACCATTCACTTAGTTCAAAAATAGTTTCATCATCATATTCAAATGGGAAATCAGGATCATCAATAACAACAGTTGCTTTCATACCATCCATATATTGACCAGCTGTATGAGAATGGTACCAGAAAGTACCTTTATTATTTGGTACAGTGAAATTATAAACAAAATAATCATTTGAAGCAATTGGACATTGTGTAATATATTCTGGACCATCCATTTGACTTGTTTCTTCTTGGAACAAACCATGGAAATGTAAGGTTGTATTAGCAGTTTCGAATCCATTGTTTAATTGAACAATGATTCTATCTCCCTTGTTGACTCTGATTGATGGCCATGGAAATTCACCATTACATGTAATAACTTCAACTTCTTTATTACCATCAACGTTATATGTTCCTAGCCCTGTAGTCCAATTAAAAAAATGAGTTTCTTGTTTAACACTAACAGATGTAGAATTAGAACTAGTAGCAGCATTATTATCATCTGCTGCTTGAGTAGTAGATAACAATAATATTAAATTGAATACAAAAAAAACAAATTGTTTCAACATTGTTTATTATAATTGGTCTTCTTGGCTATTCTCTTTGTTTTTATTTTATTTTGTGTATTGTTCAATTGATTAAATTATTAAATATACTCATATTATATGCTCAAGAGCAATTATTAATTTGCACATACATGTATATATATATATTTATTATAACACATAGATGAATTAATTTTGTAATGGTTTATACATATTCAAAGTATCGAATTCCAGGTGCATATTATAATAATAATAATAATAAGAATAATAAGAATTTACAAATGCTTAAAAGAATATGCACCAAAAAAAACAAAAAAACAAAAAAACAAAATAAAATAAAAACATTTAATACTTTAATGTAATTATATCGGATGGTAATTAAATCTCATATTATAATAACAGTAAAAGAAAGGGTTTCTAAACCAATTATATTATTTGATAATAATATTTTGCACCATTGCCTGGGGGGTTTTATTTCTTTCTTGTAAATTACAATATATAAACAATTGCACCTTTTCTTGGAATTATTACACCAAAAAGTGCTTTTGCTAGTGTTTTGTGTTGTATGAAAACAAAGATTCGAATCGATGATGTTTATGAATTGTTTGTTATTTTTTATTTTTATTCATTTTTTTTTTTTTCAGAAAGAATGAGAAAGAGAATGGGGGTGTAAATTTTATGTTCATTTAAACAAGGAACAGTCTATTGACTCAGAGTAGTATATATGATATTATCTACCCAAAAGAAACAATACAATATGGTTATAATAGTCGTAATAGATGCATAGACATGCAGAGACAGGCAGAGACAGGCAGAGACTCAGTTTCTTTTTTTTTTTTTTTTGGTTTTTATCATTGCCTGATTCTCCTGCCTGTTATCTGGACAAGACCAATAAAACATGTAGAAAACAAACAAACAAACAAACAAACAAATTCTTATTTATTTTTTTCCATTTTTCTGTACATTGCAAGCACGTGATATAATGCAGTTACCCTCATATCATTTATAAAAGCACGTGATATATCAATTAAGTAACACATCACGTGTTTATGATTCCTATTATTATTATTACTATCACAACTACCGGTAGTGCATTCACCTAACATGTGACAGCACAAGTATGAAGCAATATAAACTATGGTTAGTAGTGTTGCTACTATAACTACTATAACTACTATAACTATTTACCGCTTATCAATATAAGATAATTAACCACTTGAAAGTAGGAAAAAAAAATAAAATAAAGTATAATTGTCAAAAAATCTTATCAATGAAAGTTGTTCAATGTCTTATTCCCATTTTCTTCACAATCTATTATAAATCTACTATCTCATCATTTTAAAACACGACAAAAAAGACAACTAATCAGTATTCATAATTAAAGATAAGAACAATGTATATATACACATAGGTGTTATTTCCGATGGTTATATTTCTTTAACATATATATATATATATATATTATAGTTTGTTATCTTTAAATTATCTTTATATAATACAAAGTATACAATAATCCGGTAATAATAACGGATATTCCGTATAATTTAAATATTTTTTTTTAAAAAAAAAAACATAAATTCTAGAAAAGGAGATAGGGACAAAAAATTCTTTTTAATCAAGACATATTAGGACATTTGTAGGATATTATGACAATATACTTGCATAATATACTACTCAAAAAATTTGTCATAAAAAGCATTTGTCATAAAAATTTGTCTTTTTTTTACCATTTTATTTTCGTAATCGCGTTTAAAAAAAAAAACGGTTTTATTTTGTTAATCTTTTCTTTTCTTTTTTTATTTTTTACAAAATGTTCATTATCCTTACCGTTTTATTACGTACAAAGAAATAAGATCTTACGATTGATTGATAAAAAATGATTAATTGATTATGAGAAAAGGACATTTTCGTTTTTTAAAATTTAAATTTTATTTTTGAAAAAGATATAATTATTCTGTTTTCCAACGGAGAAAAAAAAAAAAAAAGAAAAAAGCAATGAAAACCGTAACCTAATATAGGATATGACGTTACTGATAAAGTCATCGCCAGATTAAAAAATTCTCATAATGAATAATTTTTAAATGGTAAATAAAAAAAAGATTCGGACATATATATATATATATTTATATATATATAAAGAGATGAATTATTTATTCGTAACTGTGCCAATTCCTATTATTATAATAATAAGGCAACAAATACACTAAACAACCATATTCACACAAACACACATAAACATAAACAAAATCAAACAACCATGGTGCATATGCAAAAAACAATGTCAAATGCAAGTGAAGTGGAATCTGCCTTTGATCCATTTCATCATCATCCTTCAAGAAAAAGTATAGATATAACAACATCACAACAAGATGTTGAATACGATAATGACGATGAGATTATGTCTTCCACTAAAACACTTGATAAATTGAATAACAATAATAACGGAGACAATAAAGAGGAACAACCAGAAACATTTTGGAATAGAGTCATGTCTATTTTAGAAGTTAAACAAAATCATGTCTCTGGTTCAGCAGATTTGAAAAATGAAAACATTGTGGAAAGTTTCCTTTTCAACGATGATTTAAAACCTGTTGAAGAAGCAAGAAGAGTTTGGGATTGGAAAAATTTTGTGTTTTTCTGGATCTCTGGTTCATTCAATGTCAACACTTGGCAAATTTCTGCCACTGGTTTACAACTAGGTTTATCGTGGGGGTTGTCATGGGCAACTATTTGGGTTGGTTACATCAGTGTTGCCATTTTTGTTTGTTTAGGTTCAAGAATCGGTAATTTTTATCATATTTCATTCCCAATTTCTTCAAGAATTTCATTTGGTATTTATTTTTCGTTATGGATTGTCTTGAATAGAGTTTTCATGGCAGTCATTTGGTTTGCCACTCAAGTCTATATCATGGGTCAATGTGTTCAATTGATGTTATTGGCTATATTTGGTACAGATTTACCTCATAGAATTAAAAACACTATTGGTTCATCTCAACCAATCACAACTTTTGAATTCATGTGTTTTATGATTGCTTGGGGTTGTACATTGCCATTTCTTTGGGTTCCAGTTCATCAATTAAGATATTTGTTTATTGTCAAATCTGTTATTGTTCCATTTGCTGCTTTTGGATTTTTAATTTGGACTTTGGTTAAATTTGATGGGAAAGTCGCTGTTGGTTCATTGACTTCATTCCATCCAACTGGTTCTGTTCTTGGCTGGAATTTCATTAGATCTGTTATGTCTGCAATGGATAATTTCTCAACTTTGATTTTGAATGCTCCTGATTTTTCGAGATTTGGTAAAACTGCAAAATCTTCAGTTTATTCCCAACTGTTTATTTTACCAATAATGTATGTTATTATTGCAATCATTGGTATTATCGTTACTGCATCTGCATACAGTGAATACAAAATCAATTATTGGTCTCCATTAGAAGTTTTAACAAGATTTTTAGATCACCAAACAAAGGGGAACAAAGGTGGTGTTTTCGTTATTGCATTAGCATTTTGTATTGCTCAATTGGGTACAAATGTCGCTTCTAATTCCATTTCTGCAGGTACAGATATGACCGCATTACTACCAAAATTCATCAACATTAGAAGAGGTTCATATCTGTGTGCAATCGTTTCATTGGCTATTTGTCCATGGAACTTAATGACTTCATCTTCAAGATTCACCACTGTTTTGGCTGCATACGCAACTTTCTTATCTTCCATTGCTGGTGTTATCACTGCTGATTATTTCATTGTTAGAAAAGGTTACGTTAGACTACTACATTGTTTTACAAATAAACCAGATTCCCTATATATGTATAATAAATGGGGAACAAATTGGAGAGCTGTTGCTGCATACATTTTATCATTGGGTTTGAATTTCCCCGGATTTATTGCAAGTGTTTCATCATCAAAAGTTCACGTTAACGAAAACGGTTTGAAAATTTTTTATTTGAATTATTACGTTGGTTATTTTACTGCATGCGTGTTTTACGTTGCTCTATGTTATTTTTTCCCACTTAAAACTGGTTTGAGACCAAATACAAAATTATTTGATCTAAAAGCTTTCAACGAAGTTTGGGTTGAAGTGGAAAATTTCGATGAAAAGAGAAGAATCTTCTTGGAAACAGGTGAAGAAGGTGAATACGACGAATACAATGACGAATTTGTCTTTGAAGATGATAACACCAATAGTTCGGTAGATCAACAAGACGATTTTGTTTCTACAAAACT
Source organism: Hanseniaspora taiwanica (nom. inval.) (assembly GCA_030580555.1). Lineage (NCBI taxonomy): Eukaryota > Fungi > Ascomycota > Saccharomycetes > Saccharomycodales > Saccharomycodaceae > Hanseniaspora > Hanseniaspora taiwanica (nom. inval.). The sequence goes on along the minus strand of JAKTSY010000003.1, from coordinate 226,090 downwards.
TTGAAATTTTTCTTTTTCATATATATAAATATATATATATATACATATAGCTATACAGAAAAGGAGAAAACAAGTATATAAAATTAAGCGTACAAATTAATAATTAATTAACAGAAAACAGTATTTTAATAGTATTTTTTTGACTTAATTAATGAATTAATTATTTTGTGCTGTTTGTTTAACGAACTGCTTTACGTGTGTTTTCCTTTAAAACATAAAAATAGGTTCCTTGGCCCAGTTGGTTAAGGCATCGTGCTAATAACGCGAGGATCACCAGTTCGATCCTGGTAGGAACCATTTTTTTAAAAACATTTTTTTTTTATATATCTTGTTTGTTTGTGTATCTTGCAACTTAATCAGCTATATGGACAAAGCACTGGGAAGATTTTAATTTTTTCTTTTTTAACAGCAACTTCAAATAACAAACCACCACCACCACCATGTCGCAGTACGAATCCTTTATATACAACCAGCAGCCTGTGATTCTGAACTCGTCGCTTTCCCAACTCCGTTACCTTGTCCTGTCGCAGGGCCTTCCTGCAGACAGGCGGCTGCGGATCCATATCTGGTCGGTGCTTTTGCAATGCAACATGGAGCACTGTACCACACGGTACTTGGGTCTTCTTGGCAGAGGTGAATCCTTGCCATCTGCCGTTTTTAGCAAGATCACTAACGACACGTTCCGGACTCTGATCAAAGACACCGAGTTCCAGCGGAAAGTCTCTGAGGACTCGTTGATAAGATGTCTTTGTTGTTTTGCATGGGAGTCTATTGATGCAGCTGTCGAAGAGGCCAACGAACTTGCTGCTTTGAAAAGGGGCAAAAGCAGCAACACAACTGAGTCCAGTTTTGTACACGAGCGATCCACCGAGCAAGATCTACCACAGTCGCAGCCACCGCAGCTGCTCAGTGACGAGGAAGACGAATTACACACTGACAACGCATATAAAATCAGCGAATACGTGCAGGGAATGAATGTGCTTTTGGCACCGCTGCTCTACGTGTGTGAAAACAGCGAGCCCATGGCCTTCAAGCTCTTTACCAAGATATGCAGACACTACATCCCAACGTATCTCAACAAAAACCTTTCTGGTGTCTACCGAGGTGCACAACTGCTCGAGATTTGTCTCTCGATCATCGATCCAAAACTCTCAAAATTCCTTAGACAGGACCACATGCTGACTGCAGAAATTTACGGGATCCCCTCAATTCTAACCTTGAGTGCATGCACACCTCCGTTGAATGAGGTTATCAAGCTGTGGGACTTCATGTTTGCTTACGGATTCCACATGAACATCATGTTCATTGTGGCACAACTTGTTTTAATGAGGGCAGATCTGCTTAAAAGTGCTACACCAATGAATCTTCTAAAAAACTTCCCGCCTTTCAAAGCCGATGAAGTCATTAGATTGGGGGTCGGGTTCTTGGCCAAATTGCCAAATGAAGTATACCAGTCGTTGGTGGACCATCTGTATAAGCTTTCTTAGATATATATATAATGCATACATACTAGATATAAATCTCATTGGCAAAATCCAACTCGGAATAGAACTGCATTATGACTTTTCTATTCTGGAATCTCCAATCGTGCAAAATTTTAAAAGCTTCCAAACTCGATTCCGTGTTGTCAAATTTTAGAAAAACTTTACCAAGCCCATCACTCAAAGCAGATTCAATGTTTGTGTGAATGAAATCTAATGGCGGTCTTGGAATCTCTATTTCTTGTAAACCTTTCAAAATATGAGTTTTCTGATTTTGGAACGACTGCATAATTCTTTCAAATGTTTCTTCTTTTTTCAAATCAACAGGATCAATACAATTGTACAAAGCTAACACAGAAGAGGGTTTGACCGGCGTGAATGGCAAATTCATAAGATAGTGTAAAGACATTTTGTTCTTATTCAAAATATTACTAAAAAAATAAAGCTCCCATGCCATAGATACGGTATCAGTTTGGTATTTAACCACTGGACTGTTAGAAACGCCTCCTTCCTGCAGGTCCGCTAATGGCCTAAATTTCCAGTTTCTCACGAGCTCTTGTATTTCCAATCTGTACGCATCGGGTCTTGCTGCTGTGATATCTGATTGGCCCTGTGTACTCTGCAAAACACTTAGAACAAACTCTGTGAAAAACTCGTTGCTGAATCTAACAACATATTTTCCTTGCTTGTTGTGTTTGATGGAGGAAACTTTCCACTCGTTGATGAACGGCAACAAGCGTTTCAAATTGTTATCAATTGTTACACTTTTCAAGAAGTTCTCCAAATATTCATGAGGGTCACAATTGAAAATCAACATTCTTTCAATCTCAGTCTCGAAAAATCTCGACATCACTTCATCGGTAGTCTGCTCGTTGTTGACAATCTCAGTAACGTTGTTCGTGCTGTTATTTGGTGCTCTTTGCATCTGTCTCCCACGGTTGTTGTTGTTATTTTGCAAACTGACCAGTGGCATTTCTTGTTTGTAGTTGTAATATGTGTTTCTTCTGATTACTTCATCAGGAGTGCTGAAAATCCCTAATTTTTTAAGATCCGAAATTGGAATATCTTCGTACCCACTAGCCGCAACACCCCATTTCGAAGTGTTTTCCTGTTTCCGAAATTTTATTATTTCATCTATGCTTTTAATATCATTCCAATTAGTAATACTAGCAACATCAAGAACTTCATCTTTTGGTGCGTTTTTGTGAAACGTTTGGTTGTTTTGATATTGTGAGTTGGTATTTGAAGATGGTCCTCTGTTGTTAAAATTTGATCCTCTTTGTTGATCAAACTTTCTGTTATTGTTGTTGGTATACTGGGACTGTTGTTGTGGTGGTGGTTTAGAGACTCTGGAATTTGAATAATTCATTGATGCAGGACCAGCAGGTAATGGAATTCTGCCACCTCTATCCGTGGCCATTTGAGTGTACCCGCTGGTAGCTCCTCTATTGTCAAAGTTGTTGTTGGTGTTGTAGTCCGCCCGTCCATACTCATCATTTCTTCTACCAACAAAGGTGTTGTTGTTATTGTTGTTATAATTTTGTCTCATCGACTCCTCACTACTCCATTTCGGTCTTTCTACAGCTCTGTATCCTCTATTTTGAGCAACTCTTTGATACTGATCTCTATTTTCTGTACTTCTATTGTAGCTTCTTCTGTCTCTTACGTCTCTTTCGCCATGCGAAGCATAGGAACCATTTGCATCACCATATCCAGCTGTATCTCTTTGAGTTTCATTTCTTGGTGCAGAATTATGACTAATGTCTTTCAGTTTACCGTTATTCGGTGTAGGCTCGTAATGTCCTCTTTGTATATTACTAGAGCGCTGTCTACTTTCCTGCGAATCTCTTTGTCTGTTCTCCCTAACATCCCTGTGTCTACTATCACTGTTACTACTGCTACTATTTTTATTGCTATTAGAAGCAGAAACAGCATTTGGAGCAGCACTGGCTGGTTTGGCTACTCTTTCACTCTTTCCACTGTCCTTTTTCTGAACTCCTCCAATAGACGCCATGATCTGCGCACGCAAACTCTCCATAGTATCCATCTTTCTGTTTTTTTTTTGTTTGGGTATGATAGACCTACTTCTTCTATTGGTTGTATCGAATGGCTCTCTCCCTCTCTTGCTTTTGTCCTGAAACTCTGAAATCTCGATTAATAAAATCTTTAAACTCTTTCGAATTCTAAAAGATGTTGGATTTCTTTTTTCAAATTTAAAAACGTCGCAAACAACTAACCCGACTAAGCGTTGGATTGTTGCACGAAACCGATTTCAATGTACGTGGCTCTTTTTAAAGCATTTTATCATTAAGTGAATAAAAATTGGTGTTTGACGGCGGTTAGATCAACACTCAACTTAATTTTACAATTTTCATTTTTGTTGGGAATTCTTTTTCAAATCCAAACAAAAATCACGTCAAAACCAGGTTGCAAGTGTTACTTTTATAATTTTTAAGGTTTATTTCACACAATGATGTTTAGATATATTGTGTTATCCATAACATTTGTATCCACGCTGGTGGTTGGTTCTATATTGGGGATTGACTATGGTAGTGGGTTCTCTAAAGCAGTAGTGATTGGGCCCCAGAGCTCATTGGAAATTGTGCTAACTGACGATACCAAAAGAAAACAGATCTCAGGTGTTGGTATCAAACCATCAAATCCTGAAGACCCACTAGATATTGAAAGAATATATGGGTCAAATACACAAACTTTCTTTACAAGGTTTCCTTCATTTTCAGCATTGCATTTGAAATCTTTGTTGGGGAAAACCGCTGTTCCTGAAGTTTTCTTGAAAACTCATCCCGGTTTAAAAATCATTGAAGATGATAGCTCAAAACAAAATGGTTTGAAAATTTCCATTGAAAATAAAGAGTACCCTGTGGAAGAATTGATTGCCATGGATTTCAATAAGATTATTTCAAATGGGGAATCATTGATTCATTCCAAATCTTCTGTTGACAGATTCACCAATGTTGGTATCTCTGTTCCAAGTTGGTATTCTCAAGATCAAAGAGCATCTTTAATTGACGTTGTTTCCTTATCTCAAGTCACGGATCTAGCTGGTATGGTTGATGATGGTATTGCTGTTGGGATCAACTATGCAATTAGAAGAAAACAAGAATTGTCTAATGATTCAACAGAATATTTTATTGTTTATGATATGGGTCACGAATCTACTAAAGTTTCATTACTTGGAATTTCAAATAAAAATAATGAAGCTTTGAATATCGAAATGAGTGGTTATGGTTATAGTTCTTTATTGGGCGGTGACTTAATTACAGAGGGGTTGAGTAATTTGATTGTGCAAAATTTCTTAGATAAATATGGGAAAACCATTAAATTAAACGATTTATTAAATCACAATAAGGCAATGGCAAAAATTATTCAAGCTGCTGAAAAGGCAAAATTAGTTCTTTCAGCAAATAGCGAAGCCATTGTCAGTATTGAAAGTTTGTACAACGACGATATTGATTTTAGAACAAAAATTATGAGATCAGATTTTGAAAACTCGGTTCTAATGAAACATGGTAATGCTGTTGTTCAACCTTTAATTGATGCTTTAGAAACTTCGTTTTTTTATGGGGAATCAGTTGGGTTGGAAAACATTACTTCGATCATCTTAACAGGAGGATCTTCTAGAATTCCATTTGTTCAACAAAGTTTAATTGATTACTTGGGCAAAGATTATTACACTTTGCTATCAAGAAGTGTAAATGCAGATGAAGCTGTTGTCAATGGGTTGGGACTAAGAACCATTCAATTATCCAATGCTTTCAATTTCAAACAACAAATCAATGTTATTGATCGTTCCGTATTTGATTACAGTGTTTCTCTTGTTGATGAAAAGACTAAGAAATCAATTACCAATGAGATGGATCATTTGGTTTTCTCTAAAGGTAGTAAGTTTCCAAGCGTCACTACTCATAGTATTCCCATTGATTCCAAATTAATTGGTTCCAAAGACATGATTTTAAATTTAGTAGAGAATGCACAAAACCAAAGAAATTTCAAAGTTAAAACTTCTTTGAAATCATTGGAAAAAAAATTTGAAGCTGTAAACTGTTCTCAAGCAGGTTTGAACGTTACCATGAAATTGAACGAGAACAGAATTTTTGATTTGATTAAGACAGATTTAGTTTGTTTGGATGATGATGTTAAAAAATCCAAGAAAAGTTTTTATATCAGTTCCCCAAGTCATAATTTTCTACAAAAAACCCCGTTGAGCAAAAATGATTTGAAGAAATTGAAAAAAGAGTTAACTTTGTTTAATGAAAAGGATATACACAGAGAAACTGTGACTAAGCATCTGAACTCATTGGAATCATTGATCTATGAATTGAGATCTATCTTGGAAGAGCACGAAACCGATGACGTTTTGCCTGACCAGTATGTCGATGTTGCCAACCAAGACCTATCCGACTACTTGGAATGGCTAGATTTTGAGACCGACAGCACAACTAGTATTGAAGAGATTGAATTGAAAACTATTGTTATTTTAAACCACAAAAAAAACATTCAATCTTACTTGGAATCTATTGGTGATCCTTTGGATTTTGAACAATTCAACAAAATTTTACAAAACTGCTCTTTGACTATTGAGTATATCGACCAAAGCAGAGAAAATCAAACTTTAGAAATCATGGAAAAAAATGAATCTTTCAAACTTTTCAATTTGAGTGCCACTGATTTGTACTATAACACTCCATTAAGCCAAATGAGAATTCCTGAGAAAATCATGGAGCAAGTAGACACGTTAAATCAAACATATGACTATATTGTTAATGAGTACATGGTCAAATTGGGAGACCTTTTGTTAAATAATGGAGAAGCATTGGGCGCCAAATCGAGACTCGAATTGTTTGAATTGAAAAACTCCTATGTCCAATTGATGGAATATCTTCCTGTTATAATCGAGAACGAGAAGGAAGTATGCAATTACAAAATGAAGTACATTGATACATTATACACAAGAGCTTTCAAGCAAAATTTGAGAGAAGAGGAGAGAAAAAAATTTGATAGAGTCAAACATCTGGGTTTGAAAAGAAATGGAACTTTGATAGAAGACATTTTGGCTGAGAAGGCCAAGACGATCATGGACGAAGACGATGACCATTTCACCTCACTGGAAGATATTTCCATGAGCACCAAAACCGTCACTACCACTTCTACTTCTATTCTAGAGCATGATGAGCTATGATCAATTGTATGTGTTGTATATATATATATAAAAATAAATTAGTTTAAAAATTATAAATCATCAAAAGTGAAGGGCTCGTATGCATAACCTTCACCTTCAAAGAACTTGGACATTGCTTCGACCCAATGTAATCTCAATGCATGTAGCATAGCAGAGGTTCCCTCCATCATGACCAAAATGCACACTGTCAACACAAACCACATGGCAAACAAAACCACAACTTTTAGAACAGAAAGAAAAGAGCCTGGATTGTTTGGAGAAAATGCATTTTTGATAGTCATGTCCCAAAGAACAGAAGACAATTGAGCATGCGCTAAGGAAAGGGCCCATAATCTCAAGTAGGATGCCGTGTGTGAAATACAGTTCAAGCAAAACTCAATGGTGTGGATGACCTGGTGAATCATTATATCACCGAAACTGAATTCAAAAGATGGGGTATCTAATTCGGTAATGACCATTTCATTTTCAAGATTCAATTCGTTATCTGGTAAAATTTTTCTTTTTTCTTCTTCATAAGATTCGTGATATAGTGATTGATAACCTCTTGCAATAGATTGTTTATTTTTTTTATTCAAAATTATTGGTTTGTATAATAAAAGCCATGGAACACAAACAAGCGCAATTAAAAGTAAGATAATTTGTAAAAAAGCTTGGCCTGGGAACAGTTTAGCTTCAATGGTTCCTGGGCTTAGAAACATGTTTATCAACATATTCAATAAACTCGGAGCTACATCATTATCCTTAATCCAATCTTTAGTCCACTTGTAGACAATACAAACACTTAGATAACCAAAGATAGATTGCATAAACAATAATCCAGGAACAAAGTTCCCCCAAATATCAATTTTCGATTTTTTGAATTTATAATTCATGTATGAAAACATATATGAATATGACATATGGATGAATCCCATAAGAATAGATAATTTCATTTTATAGGAGTTTGTGAAAAGCAAACTATTTTCTGCACCGTGCCATGCAAAATCAATACCAAATGGATAAACTCTATTTTTGCTGGCTTGTTTTGCTTCAATTGTATCACCTATTTTAAAGTCTTTTGGCCATTCCCATCCAGATTTCCCAAAGATATTCATTGATTTGGAGAAAACATCATTGTATAATAAACCGATATATATGGAAAAAATACCCATTAATAAAATGACATATCTACCACCAAATACCATATCGAAGATTTCATTTGAAGGCTTCCCTTGAATTTTAGCAGTTTTTTTGTCTCTATTAAATCTTGATTCATTGAAAATTAAAAAACAACCACACAATAAAACAATAAAACCATGACCTAGATCACCAAACATTATTGAAAACATAAAGGGGAAAGTTACAATTGTGGCCAAACCGGGATTAATTTCTTTATAAGATGCAATTCCGTAAGCATCAACAATTTGTTGAAAGGCTTCAGTGAATTTATTTGTTTCAAAAAAAGTTGGTGGTTTTTTATTTGTTTGTATAATTGCTATAACTGGTGGTAACATATGAGGATAATTAAAATGGGTAAAATCTTTTAATTTATTTGAAAATCTATTTAGTTTTTTTGTGGGAATCCAACCTTCTAATAATAGACCACCTGTACCATCTAATGATTCTAATTTGAAAAAATTCATTTTGGAATAAACTAATTTTTCTCTTGTAATCAAACGTGTCCATTTAATCAGTTGATCTTGAATAACAATCAATTCTGTAAGTAATGCTTGTTCTGTAGCATCAAAAATTTTAGAGACTTGTTCAATTTGATCATTCAATTCCATGTTAATATCTCCTGTATTTGAAGGTAAATTATATATATGACCATTCAAAGATTCTAAAATTTTCAAACATTTACTCATCAACAATTGACCGTGAGTAAAAACAATAACACAATCTTTTTCCATTGCCGCTTCTTGTTCATTGTTGTTGTTGTTGTTTGTTGTTGTTTTGAAAGAATTTAATCCACTAAAATCCAATGGAATATTATGGAAAAATAAATTACCTCTAGAAACTCTCCAAAGAATTGTTCTTAATGTTTCGATTTTAGTTCTTTCCAAAGTCCCAATGATTAAATTACTATAATCAAAGTAATCATTGCTATTATCGCTATTACTATTACTAGAACGATGATCATAATCATCATCATCATCTAAACCAAAATCGTCATCATCAGATATTTCAAAGTCATCAATAGTTTCTAAATCCAAATCTAAATCGCTTGGATCATTCCTACTTCTACTTCTATTCCTATTGCTATTTCTATTTCCATTTCTATTTACATGTCCTCCTGATAAATCACTATTATTGATTAAAAGACCAGGATTATACCTTAAAAATTTAACAACCTCAGAAACAACCACTCTTTTTTCTATTAAAAGTTGTCTTTTATTATTTAAGGTATTATATGAATCATTCAAATTTTTCAATCTTGCTGAAAACTGTTGAATATCGTCAATTTGTGTATTTATATCTTGATTTGTTGGAATACGAAAATTTTGTAAGAAATTTTTATAAAAATTGGAACTTTCACCATTATCTGGGAAATTATCTTGTTCTTCGACTTCTTCGTCTTCCCCAACATTTCTCGTTTCATAGTCATCATCTTCTGAACTAAATAATAATTCTGGAGGTGGTAAATATTTTAGAGTTTGATCAAAGTGTAAATTAACAATTTCCAACATAAATTGCAATGTATTTTCTACATCAGTTAATTTTTTAATTTGATTTATGTAGGTTCTTTGAAATTTCGATATATCAGAATTCATATCTTTAATCATAATACAATTTAACTCACCGATTAAATATGTTAATTCTCTACTGATTTCAGAAGGTAAATATAATTGAATATATGACATATTAGCAGATCTAAAAATAGCTTCTTCAGTTTTATTGAAATCATCATTACCACTATTGTTTAATCCTCTCATTGTGTATATTATATTTTTTTTTCAGTTTCGATATAAAATAAACCTCTTCCCCCTTTTATATCGGATAATAAAAACAGTTTCTTGTTGGTTGTCGTTTTTTTTAATTGTATTGCATCAACAGATACTCAATTGAACTAACAAGATTTAAAACTGCATTTAAAAACCGAATCAAGACACACGCATACATTATATAGAGCCATTAAATAAAAACTTATATCAATGTGGAAAGCCCAGAGTAATAATCGTTTCCTCTAAAGTCCTGAAGAAAAGAACAGACACACAGAAACCCAATAAGCCACTGGGTGTAAAAAAAATTTAAATTCTAAATAAAAACACAAAAAACCAGTTTAGTTACCCTTACTCTACTTTAGTTGTTCTCCAGATTTCTTCAAGATTACGTTGTTGTACATTCTCAGTGTAGATGTTGTAATTTACAACTATGACATGAAATAAGCGGCTTTAGCTCAGTTGGGAGAGCGTCAGACTGAAGATCTGAAGGTCGAGTGTTCGATCCACTCAAATCGCATTTTATTTTTTTTTAACTTTTTTTTGTCACTGACGCTAATGTGTCTTGATTTGCCAATTCTTAATTCAAAACGTGGAAAAGGAGATAAATAACGTAACTTTACACAGAATCAATTACATTATTAATATCCCCATATACTTGGATAACTTTTACTAAAAGCTTTATTAATAAATGATTAAGATAAGCATTGAAGCAGTAGAGAGAAGCACGTTAAAGGAGAGAGAGAGAAAATGTATAGTAACCAAGGTCATAACGAAGAAAGACTTAAAGAACGCTCTCCAGATAAACCATATCTACAAGTAGGAACGCATCTGATACTGCCAACAAATGATGATAATGATGTGTCTGTTTCTACTACTTCTAGTACTTCTACCAGGGATGAAACGTCGTCTAATGCAAGAAGCAATACAATACATGATATACTACCCACACCAACATCAGCTTCATCTCCACAAAGGAACCCCGTATTACACGATATAGGTAACAAAATATATATACCAAAGAGAAAAACTGCTACCTCTAATCCCTTTAGTGGAGAAATTTCTAGAGAAAGAAATACAGTGTTTTCATTGTCTCCTGATCGTTTGAGTCCTGTACAGAAAAGAACAATGTCTATACTGGATATCAATAATTATAATAACAATAACAATAATAATAGTAGTAAGAGGAATAGTATGAATGGGGAATTAGGATTTTTGCCATCACAATCACAATCACAATCACAATCACAGTCTAATGTCTATAACATCATAGATCATCCAACTGTTCATGATTTCAATGTGGCAACGACAATGCATAAAAATAGAATAGTATCAGATATAAATTTGGGATCATCTTCTGCCTCTTCTTCTTCTTCTTCTTCTTCCTCTTCTGTAGAGTTTCAAAATAATAAAAGAATAATTTCACTGCCTATACAACCGGATTTTGTTAGTAATAGTAGTGATAATAACAATAACATATTGAGACAGAGTAAAAATTATAATTTAGATAAAAATAAGAACAAAGAATCTAGTATTAACAAGAATAATGAACGATTTTTTGAAACATTAGATATTGTTGAAGGATATTTATTCTTGAATAAAGATGAAAAGCAGAAATTGAATTTTCATAAAATTGAAAAAATTGGTGAAGGTAATTTTAGTCAAGTTTTCTCTTATTCTATTCCCTCTGATGATAACACAATTATGGCATGCAAACATATTAAATATCCAAAAGAATTGAATAAATTTGATCCAAATAGTAAAAATTATAAAGATATTGTATCTAAATTAGAAAGTTCATTGATTAGAGAATTGAATGTGTTGAATAAATTGAATTATATACCAGGGAATCAAAATATTATACAACTTACAGGATTAAATGATTTAACACTTTTAGATAATAAAAGACCGTTGACAAGCAGTAAAACAACGGGATTTTTACCAGATTGTTATATTTTCACTACTTTCTGTAAAAATGGTGATCTTTTAAAATTTGCGAAAAACCATAATACAGATATCGATATTAAAATGATTCAGTGCATTTTTAAACAGATTGTTACTGGTGTTAAATTTTTACATGAAAATTTAGTTATTCATAGAGATTTAAAGTTGGAAAATATTCTGTTGAATATGGATTTTAACGAATTATACAATTGTATTTCTACTCATAGTGAAATACCATTGGATTTTATTAAAATTGCCGATTTTGGTTTATGTAAAGAGATATATGAAGGTGAACTGTGTTCTACAAGATGTGGATCTGAAGACTACGTGGCTCCGGAGATACTCATGGGATTGGAATATGATGGAAGACTAACAGATTGTTGGGCCTTGGGTGTGATATTATACAGTCTTTTGGAAAATAGATTACCATTTGATCCTATACCAGGAAGTAGTACTTTGAAAAAAAATAGACCTGTTAGTTATAGAATTGTCAGGTGTGATTGGAAGTGGCAAAAAAGAAACCAACAACAAGACCTCGATGTAGCGGATACATTGTTAATTGAAAGAGCCAAGAAAGTTGTTGAGAAATGTTTGATCAGAAGAACAAATAGATGGAACATTAACGTTATCTCCGAGAGCGATTTTATAAATTTGTAAAAAATGTACATAGTCACGTGAAATATGCAACATAAAGAAGTTTAACTTTGACACCCGGTAATCCATGGCATTTACCATTTGTTGGTTGAGTTATTAATATTACCAATATTATCATTATTTATCATCACAAGACAAAGAAGGAGAAAGAGAAAAAAACCAAAAATGTCTGTTGTTGAGAACGATACCCATGTTGTTGTTACACATCCATTGGATAAAACCACTTCGGTGAGTATACTGAAATACGGAGCTACTGTTACTTCTTGGAAATTAAGAGGCGAAGAACAATTATGGCTTTCATCCAAGGCTTTACAAGATGGTTCTAAACCTGTTAGAGGTGGTATCCCACTTGTTTTCCCTATCTTTGGTAAATGCACAGACTCGAAGAACCATCCTGAATTGTGTGCTTTGCCTCAACACGGTTTTGCAAGAAACTCTATATGGGAATTCTTGGGACAAACCACTGAATCTGATCCAATAACTGTTCAATTTGGTTTATATCCAGAGATTGCTAATCAAGAAATTTATTCACTTTGGAGTAGAGAATTTGAATTGATCTTAACCATTGAATTATCTAAAGATTCTTTGAAAACAGGTATTGAAGTCACCAATCCGTTGAAGGCATCTACAGACTTACAATTCCAATGGTTATTCCACACATATTTGAAAATAGATGATATTGAAGATACAATGATCACCAATCTAAGTGGATCTCAAACTTATGATCAACTACTAGATGAAACTTACGTGGAAGTGCAACCAGTAATTGGATTCCATGAAGAATTGGATAGAGTTTATAAAAACATCAAAGAGGACAGAATCATTCAAGTTGTTGACAAGGGCAAACAAGTCCATTCAGTGCAAAGACACAATTTGCCGGATGCAGTTGTTTGGAATCCTTGGATCAAAAAATCAAATGGAATGGCTGATTTCGCTCCTAAAGATGGTTACAAAAAAATGGTTTGTGTTGAACCTGGTCATGTCAACGACTACGTTGTATTGAAACCTGGTGAAAAATGGGAAGCAGCTCAAGTCTTGTACAAAGACGACTTTAAATTACAAGTCATCTGAGTTGGCCCTTTTGTATAGATTGTGTATTTATATGTCCATCACCCTCTTTCTAATTGCACTTGCACAGTGTGTTAATACTTGATAACTCCGTTGTGGGACAAAGAAGAAGAAAAAAAAAGTCGGGCTCAAAGCGAAAAAAGGTCTTTCTGCATACAGTTCTGTCTAGCACTTGATCCTTTCTGCCTAGAAGTCTGTTTGGACAAAGAATTACAATTATAGTCTATTCAAGAAACACTCTATAGGGGCCTTTCTCTGCAAAGACGTTCACTCGTTTTTGGAATGGCTCTTTTTAACGAATATCTTGACCTCCAAGGACAATTGCAATGTGTCATAATTGCGGAGATTATTCTTATCAATCTCGTTTAGAAATATATTCACCTGTTGTAAATAGGGGATATGATTTTATTTTTTATATATAAACTACAATCTCTCGTAATAATATAATCGAAAAAAAAAAATATTATCAATAGGTGGAAAAACAACAACAACAACAACAACAAAATGACTGATCAAACTACTGTTGATGCCATCATGCAATTGAAAAAAACTTTAGAGATGTTAGCTGTTAACCAGAACACTTCTTCTCCAACTCTTTCCGACTCTGCTTCAGCTTCTAATTCCACTTCTTCTACCCCTGCGACATACACCAATTTGGATTACCAAAAATTTAGTGAAAAATATATTGATTTTACTTATAACAATCCAACAGTTTATCATGTTGTTTCTACATTTTCTGATTCTCTTGAAAAGCAAGGTTTTAAATATCTTAGTGAAAAATCATTGGAAGATTGGGAAAATTTAGAAATTCCAGGTAAATATTATACACATAGAAATGGTACAAATTTATGTGCATTTACCATTGGTAAAAATTGGGTTCCTGAAAAGGGGAGTGGTGTTGTTGGATGTCACATTGATGCATTAACTGCAAAATTGAAACCATCTTCTATCAAACCAAGAGTTGGTGGATTTGAATTATTGGGTGTTGCACCATATGGGGGGTCTCTAAGTGAAGTATGGGTTGATAGAGATTTAGGAATTGGTGGGAGGGTTATTGTTTCAAATAAGGAAACTGGTGGTAAGTTTGAATCTAAATTGATCAACTCGACTCCTCATCCAATTGCCAGAATCCCATCATTAGCTCCTCATTTCGGCGAGCCAGCTAATTTCCCTTACGACAAAGAAGACCAAGCTGTTCCAGTAATGGGATATTTTGGAGAGGAAGAAAAAGAAGAAGACAAAGCTAGTGAAGATGAAAAAAAATCTCCTTTATATGGGAAACATTCAATTCACTTACTTAGATATATTGCTGAATTATCTAATGTTAAAGTTTCTGAACTAAAACAATTTGATTTAGAACTATTTGATGTTCAAAAAGGTGTTTTTGGTGGTATTAAAAACGATTTCATTATTGCCCCAAGATCAGATGATAGATTATGTTCATTTAGTGCATTACAATCTATTATTGAATTTGCTGAATGTACTGATTTATCAAAAGATGACAAATTAAATATAGTTTGTTTCTATGATAATGAAGAAGTTGGTTCTTTATCAAGACAAGGTGCCAAAGGTGGATTAGCAGAATCATGTATTGAAAAAATCATTTCCTCTTCTTACGAATTTGGAACTTCGGCAGATATTACTAGAGCTCTTAAAGTTTGTTATGCTAATACTTTTATTATATCTGCAGATGTTTTACATATGGACAATCCGAATTTTACTCAAGTTTATATGGAAAACCATAAACCTAAGCCAAATGTTGGTTTAACTATCGCATTGGACTCTAATTTACACATGGCTACAGATGTTGTTGGTGTCTCGGTTGTTGAAGAATTGGCAAGATTGAACAAAGATTCATTACAATACTTCCAAATCAAAAATAATTCAAGATCTGGTGGTACTATTGGACCATCGATTTCTTCACAAACTGGTGCAAGAACTATTGATATGGGTATTTCACAATGGTCAATGCACAGTATAAGATCATCAACAGGTTCAAAAGATGTAGGTCTAGCTATTAAATTTTTCAATGGGTTTTTCGAAAACTGGAAATCCGTTTACGAAAGATTTGGTGATTTATAATCTGGGGTTGTATATATTATGTACCTTGTTATTGCTTAGCTGTTTTGATTGAGTGTTAATAACTCTTCTTTCGGACTATGTTTCGGCATCTTGAGATTTACATAACTATTTCGGAAAACATTAGTTATTTACTTTTATATTGGCATGCTCAAAGTTTAAACAAGTGGAAGGCATGAAGCTGCAAAGAGAAGTATAAAATGAGAATGTAAACAAACGTATTCCAATTATCGAATGCAGAAATTAACACTAAGAGATATGTGTATACTCGGATAAGCAGTCAAGCAAGAACTTTTATTGTTTCCTAGGAGTAACCTTTTGCAGCCTTTGTTTTTCCATGTGGGTTCCTCATTGCTTCTTAAACGTACTCCTTCGTGTCACCACTCGCCTCAAAAACTAGCTGCAATTCCGTTCATCCATTGCGCACTCAACCCTTCAACGTATTTACAAAATAAAGCTATAGGATTATTTTTATTGATTAAATGTTAAAAATCGGGGAACAGGAAACCATAACAAAAATGATATTTACAAAAAAAACCTAATTAGGAAAACACATTAACAATTTCGATAATCGAACAGATTAATTAATATAAACAAGTGTTTAATTACTTTACATTCTATGATTGATGTAATGTAATTTTTTGAAACCATCAATTTATATTATCATCTACGTTCTCTTTTACTTTAATTCTTTGATAAAAAAATATTGCTATAGGAAATTTTTATTATCGAATATCACTTTTTATTACTGTAAATAACTACCATCAAACAACAATTATTCACAAATTTTCTATTTTTAATTCGAAACATCAATGAAAAGTTAATATATATATATATATATATATATATATATTTGAATGTATGTAACTCTTTTCTCTATACGTTTTTCACTACAATATTGATATTGCACTTGGTTGATTAATTTTTCAAAAATTATTTAAAGACATACGTGTAATCTATTATTTAATGAAAAAAAAAAATAAATATGTGAAGCTATAAATAAACCATAAATTATAAACTATCCAACAGTTTATAATAAGAACAAGAACAAGAACAAAGCAAAACAAACAAGTCGCAATGTGTGGTATTTTCGGTTATTGTAATTATATGGTTGAAAAAACTAGAGGAGAAGTTATGGATACTTTGGTTGAAGGTTTATCAAGATTGGAATATAGAGGATATGATTCTACAGGTATTGCAGTTGATGCAGACGAAGTTGATGAAACTTTAATTATTAAACAAATCGGTAAAGTTTCTTCATTAAAAGAAGAAATTAAAAGAATCAATCCAGATAGATCTACTCCATTGGTCAATCATGTTGGTATTGCGCATACAAGATGGGCTACACATGGACCACCTTCTCAAATCAATTGCCATCCTCAAAGATCTGATTGTAATAATGAATTTGTTATCGTTCATAATGGTATTATTACAAATTTTAGAGAATTGAAAACACTTTTAACAAATAAAGGGTATACTTTTGAAAGTGATACAGATACAGAATGTATTGCAAAATTATTCAAACATTTATATGATACAAATTGGAAAATGGGGTTGGAATTGGATTTCAATGAACTAACAAAACAAGTTCTATCTGAATTGGAAGGTTCATACGGTTTACTTTGTAGATCATCTCATTATCCAGGTGAAATTATTGCCACTAGAAACGGTTCTCCATTATTAATCGGTGTCAAATCAAATAAAAAACTAAAAGTTGATTTTGTTGATGTTGAATTCCCAGTCAATGAAAGAAAACCAGATTCAATTTTAAAAACAAAAGTATCAGCATCATCATCATCATCTTCACTATCTTTATCATCAACTTCAAAACAACTACAAGAGGAAGAAGATAGAGTTCTGTTTTCTCCGTTGGTTAACAGTGAAGTTGCATTAAGATATTCTCAATCAAGAGCTTTTTTAAGTGAAGATGGGATTCCTCAACCAATTGAATTTTTCATTTCAAGTGATGCGTCATCAGTTGTTAAACACACCAAAAAAGTTTTATTTTTGGAAGATAATGATATTGCTCACATATATGATGGGGAATTACACATCCATAGATTGAAAAAACAACAAGACGGTGAAACTACAACAAGATCAATCCAAACATTAGAACTAGAGTTAGCTCAAATCATGAAAGGTCCATATAATCATTTTATGCAAAAGGAAATTTTTGAGCAACCAGAATCTACTCTAAATACAATGAGAGGTAGAATTGATTTTGATAATAATACAATCAGATTAGGCGGGTTGACTAATTGGTTGACTACTATTAGAAGAGCAAGAAGATTAATAATGGTTGCATGTGGTACCTCGTATCATTCATGTCTTGCCACGAGATCTATGTTTGAAGAATTATCTCAAATTCCCGTTTCTATTGAACTAGCTTCTGATTTCTTAGATCGGAAAACTCCAGTTTTCAGAGATGATGTTTGTATTTTTGTTTCACAATCTGGTGAAACTGCTGATACAATGCTGGCTTTGAAATATTGTTTAGAAAGAGGTGCTCTAACTATTGGTATTGTTAATACTGTGGGGTCTTCACTTTCAAGAGCTACCCATTGTGGTGTTCATATCAATGCAGGACCTGAAATCGGTGTTGCTTCTACCAAAGCTTATACATCGCAATACATTGCATTGGTTATGTTGGCTTTAAACTTGTCTGATGATAGAGTTTCTGTTGTTAATAGAAGAACAGAGATTATTCAAGGTTTGAAAAAAATTCCTGATCAAATCAAAAGTGTTTTGAAATTAGAACATCAAATCAAAGCGTTGTGTGAAAAGGAATTAAAAGATCAAAAATCTTTATTATTGCTAGGTAGAGGTTATCAATATGCTTCTGCATTGGAAGGTGCATTAAAGATCAAAGAAATTTCATATATGCATAGTGAAGGTGTATTGGCTGGTGAATTGAAACATGGTGTTTTGGCTCTTGTTGACGAAGATTTACCTATTATTGCACTTGGTACAAGAGATTCATTGTTTCCAAAAGTTGTTTCATCCATTGAACAAGTCACTGCAAGAAAGGGGAAACCAATTATTATCTGTAATGAAAACGATGATGTTTGGGCCAGTAAAAAAGAAACCATTGAAGGATTGGTTTTATTGGAAGTTCCACAAACAGTGGATTGTCTACAAGGATTGATCAACATTATCCCACTACAATTGATCTCATACTGGTTGGCTGTAAACAAAGGTGTTGATGTGGATTTTCCAAGAAATTTAGCCAAATCAGTCACTGTCGAGTGAAGCTCTTTTTCTTGTTTTGCTTTTTTGTATTATCTCTCTATTCATCAATCATATTCTAATCACGCATCATACCATTTATGTACTATATAATCTATTAATTTTCTGCACACACGGGTCACACTGTGCAACAAAGTTTTGTATGTAACTATCTATCTATATATAATAATAATTATCCGCTTTTAAAAAACGTTGCTTTTATTTTATTTTTATTCATTGTCTCAATTGATTAAAACCTTTTGGTCTGAATTGTACCTGACAACACGTGCTCTGTGTGTGTGTGTGTGTGTGTACGTGTGTGTACGTACGTATGAGACATATATCGGGTTCTTTAATTTTTGCTGGGTTTTCGGCTTTTTTTTTCATTCGATCAAGAAAAAAGGACAACATTTTTTAAAATTTGACATTGTTATTATAGTAATAATATAATATACACATTGTTTCACTTTGGTATTGATAAATTGATCTGAATTGGACAATGGGGGGTTTTCGATATAATTTAATATAGTTGATTCAATTGATTCAATTGTTTTATATATAATGGCTTGCTAAAAAGAGATTTTTGTAATTTGTAGTAAAAGAGGAACAACAAACAGAGGAGTTGGAAAGAAACACGAATAATAACAATGGGATTTTTCACACAATCAACAAAACACAAGCCAGTGTACGATATCACACAGGGCAAGAGACAGGTGGAACAAGCTGATTCCAGCGCAATGGCTGCTGCTTCTTCTATCGGGAAAAGATACTCTTTGACCGTGAACGCCAGGAACAGTTCCTACATCCCTTCTGAAAATTCAAGACATAATTCGATTATCAACAATAATAGACAGAGCAGTTTGAATTCTCAAAATGTGAATCAGATTAAGAAAACTTCTTCACTGAAGAGAAAGCCTTCCATTTTGAGAAACGTTTCGGAGGGCAAAAACACCAACAACGGATCTCAATCGAAAAGGTCATCAGTTTTTTATGATGCTCAAGAAGCATTTGATGAATTTGGTGGACCACAAGCCAAGGGTAATTTAATTCAAAAGCATTCTAAAAACATTCAAACAAATGGGAACAATACAGGAACAACAACAAACTCTAACACCAAAAAAATGTACAAATATGTTCCTAGTGCTTCAGGATTGGTTATGGTTGAAGTTGATGTTAATGATGAAAATGCACGTTTACAAAGAAGTTCCAGTATTGCTACGTCTATAAGAAGAGCTTCATCAAACATTTCTTTGAGTATGGAACCTAGAGCTTCTTCTTTGGTTAATGGGAAAAGATCGAATAGTCGCTTAAATAGTATAAACAATACACATACAATGAATAAAGTTATTAATGGTGAAAAAATAAACGGTAATCCATCGAAATTGAAAAGATCAAATTCAATGAATACTTTAAAGAAAAAATCAAGTAATGGAGTAGTTGGAGAGAGTGGGAAAAAAAATGGTAATGGTTCAACAGTAGTTAGAAGATCTTCTATCAACGGTACTGCTAGTAGAACACCTTTGAAAAACCAGTTGCTCAACTCTGCACAAAACAATCAAAGTTTTATTGCTGAAGAGACTACACAGGAAGTGGAAAATGCTACGAGAGAAGAGAATTTACATCGTACACCTGTTTTGAAGAATAAAACTTCATTTGGCACTGCCACTTCAAAGAGGGCATCATCAACTGCCAAGAAAAGTGGTATGAAAATCAATCCAATGACTGTTAACAGTCCTGTTACTCAAAGCGAAGAAGGATCCAGTGTAAACACCACTAGAGAGAAGTTGAGTATGGTTACACCAAAAAGTGAAACTGTTGTTGAGTCTAAAGAAGAACTCCCAGTAATTGAATCTGTTGTAAATCACACTCAAGACGTTGTTGCTCAAGATGAGGAGAATCTACCTGAACCACCTATTATTAAAATTGACGAATATGACAACTATTCGAATTCTGGGGACATGTTAGGGTCTCCAAGCAAACCAACAGCCAAACAGCCAAGGGAACCCACAAAGAACATGGCTTCGGTGTTGCGTTCAAACAACTCTTATTTGAACAACAAAGAGGTGGTTTCCCCTGTAGACGAGACTCGTTCGAATAATAATAGTAATAGTGATAATAATAATGCTACAGTCGCCACCACCACACCTGTGAAGAGAACTCCACCTGTGATGAAATCAGCATTGAAAAACACTCCTAACTCCTCTACAACCACAGAGATGCCTGCTTCTCAGACAACGTCTCAGCCTAAGAAGCTTTCTAAACAAGCAAGTGTTGCTTCGCTGTCCAAGACTCCCAAAAGTGCGATGAAGAAGAGTGCGATGAAGAAAGCCTCTGCTTCAGAAGCAGCTTATTTGAAATTGACTACAGCTGAAAACACCAGACTGAATGCCCAACTAATAGACCAAAACCAGCCGAAATCCAAGATTGTTAGATCCCCAAGCAAGAGATTTTCGACTATCATCAAGACTCCAACGACTGCTTCAGCGGCAAATGGTAGAACCAGCACGACCAGCACGACCAATCCAACGAGCAAATCTGCTAAACGTGGCAGTCGCACCATGCGGAAACAGCAACCTTCTGCAGCACTTCCTGAACTTGCTGAGTCTGAAAAAAAATCTAGTTTTGAAAGAGAACGTCCGATGGGATCGAATATGGGATTCAAGATGATGTCCTTGCGTGCCAATGGCAATGGTGAAGAAGGCACTGATAATGGATCAATGCCAGAGTACCATAGACATGACCCTGATTCCGATGATTTTTTCAAATTCAAAAACAATTTCAAAAGCAGGTTTGACGATTCGGATTCTGATACGGAGATCCAGTCTTTAAGAACCAAACGTAGAACTTCGCTAATAGGACGTTCCCAGGGTTCTTCTGCTCCTGTGCCATCATCATCAACAACACCAGCATCAACGAGAAACTCTTCAAAGATCATGAACAATTTTCATGCACAAACAACACCAACACCTACATTACGTACTCCAAAGAAGGATTCTTCTAAAACCAGTGAAGATACAAAGAAGAAATCAAGTCTTGGTGGTAAATTAAAGAAAATCTTTGGCAGATCAAAAAAAAAATAATTTTAAAATAGTCGAGTATATAAGTAAAATTTATAGTAATTATTTTCAAAAAAACAATTATTTTTGCAAAACTTGTTTGAATGCATTGCAAACGTATTGTAAATTTGATTCGTTGATCCCACTTAACGATATTCTTCCATCTTTTGTAAGATAGATTGAATATTTTTCACGTAGAGTAGTTATTTGATCCAGTGTCATATTGGAAAAATAGAACATTCCATGTTGAGATTCTGTATCCAGGATATTGTTGAAATTTGGAATATCTGTTAAATTTTTAGCTAGTTTCACTCTTATATTGTGAATTCTATTATACATTTGTTGTAAATCTTCAAACCATTGTTTTTTCAAAGAAGGATCGGATAAAATTTCAACAACAATTTTTGCACCATTTATCGAAGGTGAAGAATATTGTGATCTAATGATTTTTTCTAAATTCAATGTGATATTTTCATAATCTTTTATGGAATCAATTGAAGTTGGAACCACAATACTTAGTGAACCGATTCTTTCACCGTAAAGCCCCATATTTTTAGCAAAAGATTGACATAAATACAAACCGTTTTCCCATTCGTAGTTATTGATATATTTAGCCAAGAATGCAACATCTTTTAATGCGTTTCCCGATGTCAACCCCTGGTATGCCATATCGACAATAGGAACCAATTTCAACGAGTGTATCTTTGCAAAAATTTGATCCCATTGAGATGATGTTGGATCCAAACCTGTTGGATTATGACAACAAGCATGTAAAAGCACACATTTTGGAGTTTCCTCTTTTGAAGACGTTGTTGAAGCGAATTTTTCCAAATCTTTTAATAAATTGGATAAATCTATACTTTTTGGATTATTTTTGTTATAATAAGAATATGTGGAAATTTTATCAAACCCATTTTTGGAAAAGATATTTTTATGATTGCCCCATGTTATATTTGGCATAATTATTTCATTTTTTGTATAATTTAGTAAAAATTTTGCACTCAAAGATAATGCACCTGTTCCACTTAATGTTTGAACAGTGATTATTTTATCTAATTTCCCATTATCATTATTATTATTCGATATTGGAATACATTCTTGGAAAAGAAATTTTTTAACAATGTCGTTGTATTGAGAAGTACCTATTATCGGAGAATAATTTAGTGATTTATTCTTGATTTGAGAAATAGCCTTTGATACACTGGGGAAAACGGGTGTGATGCCAGATTCATCTTTATATATTCCAACGGTTAGATTGACTTTCTTGGTATTTGGATCTTTTGCAATGATTTTAGATAATCCCAAAATAGGGTCTGGTTGTTCTGAAGGAATCTTGCATAATCCACTTATATATCTTTTGACAGTGTTGTTAGTACTATGTCTCCATAGATTGATTGTTTTCATTTTTTGGGTGAGGTTGGGGTTTTTTTGTCTAGATGATTTAGGCTTTGTTCCTTAGACTTTCATCTCTTTATATATATATATATGTATTCGATAATAACAACAATAAAGTTTCGGTTCACTAAAATCCGTGAAAAATTGATGACCTAAAAAATAAAAAAAACGCACAATAAATAAAAAGTGATGATTTACTTTGTTTATAAAGTCGTTTAATCATTTATTCTGTTTATAAATTTGTTCGATCATTTACTCTGTTTACAAAAAAAGTGTAAACAATGTTAACGATCTAAAAAAATCAACATATCATCAAGCCAATTAAGGCATTATCAATGCCAGTTCTTTCTCTACCTTTTTTTTCTTTCTCATTCTTTATATTTTAACAATAAAAACAAACAAACAAACAAACATAAAAGAAGAGAGAGAGAGAGAGAGAGAGAGAGAGAGAGAGAGAGAGAGAGAGAGAGAGAGAGAAAAAAAAAGTAATTATAAAACGGCGTTAACAAATGTTTAATGCCTATTGAAAACAATTTTCTTAACATAACATTTACAACCACCACAGTTACAATTACAATTACAAATATATCAACTTGACTTACTTTCAATTGCCAAGACTATCATGTTACATATTGTATTACAGAGAAAGAAAGAAAGAAAGAAATAAAGTCACCCTAAACCTTGAAAATGATAATGATATACAGTATTATATTGTATATATACAAAGAAAGAAAGAAAGAAACAAACAGCAGATGCCAGTCACGTGAGTACATCGATCACGTGCACAATATACTACATAAACATATTCGGACATCATATTCGGACACTTTGCAATTCTAGAATATTCTTGAATGTTCTATTTCCCACTCACTGTCCGAATAGAACATATCTATATATCTATCTATATATGAGCATTCTTTGTCCGAATTTGTTTTACTTTTTTTTTTTTTTTCATTTTCTTTCTTTTTTTCTTTCCGTGTTCTTTCACTCTCTTTTCGAACCCGTTATATATATATTAAGAAAAAAAGAAATGTCTTTAAAGATAGGAAATTTTAGGGGAGGGTGGCAATTATTAGTATTATTATATAAAGGATTGATTAATTAAGTTGACTCTTAGGTTATATATAAATATGTATATTCAATGTTACTGTTTATAATATCTTAGCTAAACACATAAATCACAACAACAACAACAACAACAACAACAACAGCAATTATGTCTATTAAATCAGTTAGTCCAGAATTAGAAGTTACTGATATTACTGGTAATACCACTACCGAACAACCACCAACTTTATCATCATCATCTAGTTCCAGTTCCAGTTCCTCTAGTAGTTCATCTGACGCATCTTCTTCAAGTGAAAGTGATGACTCTTTGAGTTCCTCCTCCTCCTCCTCCTCCTCCTCCTCTTCGTCTTCAGATAGTCTAGACGATTCATCTTTGTCTTCCTCGTCCTCTTCTGAAGATGAATCTGTTATTGGAGTCAATCCATACGACGATATTTCTGATGAAAACGCTTCTGTCAAAGGAGACCACAATGAACCACTGTATGTTGTTGTTTCTCCGAATGGTGATGAACACTATAGTGGTCGTCAAGATGATGACGACTACGATGACGAAGAAGAAGAAGAAGACTACAATGAAGGGATTGTAGATATTGAAGAAGCTCCTGTTTATGGTGCTGATGACTATGAAGATGACTACAATGAAGATGACTATCAAGGTGATGACTACCAAGATGATGACGAATATGACGAAAATACAGGTGTTTGGGGTTCTTCATATTATCCTGATGACTATGCCCAAATTAGTGATGAGGATGATTATGCTGGGTATTTCACTGATGATTCCCATTCTTCTATCTCTCAAGATTACGATGATATTGATAATTACTCGTATGATCACAACCAAGAAGAAGAAGAAGAAGAAGAAGAAGAAGAAAATAGGGCAACTAATGAGAGAGATGGAGACTTTTATGATAACGATGCTTTGATTGGATACAATGATGACGATGATGACGATGATGTTGAAGAATACAAAGAAGAAGATGATGTTTTAGCACAAATGGATTTGGACCTAACAAACCAATTTGAAGAAATTTTACTTTTGAACGGTAAATTTGATAACTATACCTATGCAGTAAACAAAAAAATTAATAAAAATGTTTACAAATTAGAAAAAAAATTAAATTTTTTGAAAAAAATCACAACGTTGATATCTTTAATACTTTTCGCTGTTTTCTTGAAAAACTATCAACAAAGATTGATTGATTTTACAAAAGTTGTTTTAAATATATCATGTCACATTAAAAATGAACTAATTCATTTTTGGCATAATACCTCTGCAACACATCATCATTATCAACAACAACAACAACAACCTCTATGAAAGAATTTAACAAATTAATCATAAAATCGTATAATCGTATATATATTCAATGTGTAATAACTAATTGTGTTTGTAATATAAACAGTGGAAACCAAGAAGAAAAAAACCAAAAAAAAAAAAAAACACCAGAATAACTATTATGATAGATATAGTGTTGAATACGTCTTCAAAAGACTTGGCTGAGGAATATGAAAAAGTTTTACAAAAAAACAATCCAATATTCAAATTGTTTGATATTAAAATAATAAACGAAAAACTTACGACTAAAATATTTACCAAAATATCATCCCCTGACAAGACCCAAAAGATATGTATTGTATCACCGGGGAATTCATTTGGCTATCTTGATGGAGGATTCGATAAGGGTATACTGTCATTATTCAACGATACTTTTTTCAATGGTTTGGGTGATGGATTTGAAAAAAAATTTCAAGAAAAACTGACCCAAGTTAATAACAATTCACGATATGTACCACATCTCCATGCGACGCTTTTGGATTTTAAAAGTTACAAATTCAACTACAAAAATTTGCAATTCACTACAATACTGCATATAGCCACAATGGTTTCCCCCGAAGTGCCCCTGTTTGACAACTCACAACAGAACAGCAACAGTAGTGATGATTCGGCAAAGTTGAGATTTGTCTTCAACTGCTGCTACAACGCATTGCTCCAGATCCAGCCTCGATTCAGTGAACTGACATGCATAGTGATACCTGGCTTTGGTGCAGGATACGGTGGAATAGAAAACAAGATATGTGCACTGGGAATATTGGCCGGTTTGAAGTTTTTTGAAATGCAATATGTGAACAGTGAGATCGACAAGACACTGTTTGAACAGACAATTTTAAGATTTCAAGGATACAAAGATTTACAACTGTTTCACGGAAACAAGCCAAGAGAGGAAAAAGAGAAAGACAAATTTATTGATGATTTTTTCCAATATACATGATTAATTTTCTACTTAAATTAATTTATAAAATATTTCACTAAGCCTCAGTCTCTTCGTTCTTAAAGGCTGGTTCCAAAGTTTTACGCACAAGAACAATGAAAACAATACTAATGATCACACTGCCCACAACAAGCACCAAGGACGGGAAGTACGCTACAATGATACTGTGGTTGTAAATATTCAAAACGTCTCTCAGTATTTTACCCCGCAACGAGTCTCTGATCACAGACGAATCGTGGATCAAATCCTTGTACGTGTCCAGATCTCCCAACTTGGAGAAATACCTGAACAAAGACCCATCCAAACTTTTTTCAAATGTCGTCAACGTTACTGATGCACCAATGACATTACCGATCGATCTCCAAAGATAGAAAATCCCAGTGAATGTGGCCTGTTGAGATTTCTCTACAGTGAAAACAATACTAACCAATGTGGCCACCAATAATGTGATGTACCCGTACATGGCCATACACGTTGTTATCACTAACAAGACTTTCCAGTAAATCTTGGAGTTGTCCAAAAAAAAACTCGCAGCAAGTCTCAAACCACCGTTTGAGTCCAGTTCAGTATAGTTTGGTGGTAAATAGCTCAACAACAAAGCTTCCAAACTCAAACCAGCAAGTTGGAAAACAAACGACGAAGCAATAAGCAAATAAGAACAATACTCCAAGTTCATTGTGGTTTTCTTCAGAATCCAACCAGTGACAAAGGACCCGATAGGTGATATAAAAGATGTGAATATAGTGAAAACACCGACTTTCGAAGATGTGAAATCTTGCACGATCTGCAAATAAAGCGGCTTTCTAAACATCTCACCAAATGCAATAAAAGATGAACACATTGTTAAAATTGATATAACACCAAATTTCCCCCACAAATCTTCAAAGGGTAAAATTCTTTCTTTACACAAATACAACTCATTGACGACGAAAACTACAGTGGCCAAAAGTGTCAACAACAAAATACCGTTGTTTGACATATTCACATTGGTATCACTGGTCAACAACAATATTCCACCAATAATGAAAATCAACGAAAGAGATCCTCCAATATCAATTCTTTGTAAATTTTTCCTCGAAAATCTTCCCTTCTTCGGAACATGCGCTAACTTGATATTCACATTTTTCCACGCCAAATAGTAACACAGAACTACAAGCGGAACTTGGACAGCGAAAACAAATCTCCAACCAACTGTATCGATCAGAAACCCACCCAAAGGTGCTCCCAAGAATTGCCCACCGGCAAACACCAGATTAGACCACCCCTGGTAATAGCCCCTGTCTTTGGGCGTGCAGATGTCACTAACCACAATACTACTCATTGCATTCAAACCACCAGCCCCAATACCACAAATAGCTCTTGCAATGGAAAATTGCTCAACACTCTGTGCGAAAATAGTCAATGTGCAACCAATTCCAAAAAAAATTAATGCACACAACAAAGAAAACTTACGACCTGTCAAATCAGACAGTTTCCCATACAGTGGCTGGAAAGCAGTGTTGGTCAAAAGAAAACTAGTGGCGATCCACTGTTTTTGTTCACTCTGGTGGAACTCCTGACTCACCACATTCATCATATTTGCCACGACTGTGTTGTCCAAACTTGACAAAAACGACCCGATCCACAGCGCCAGCAAAATAGGACCCTTTGACAGCCCCATGTTGTACTGGTAGTACTCTTCTTCTAGCTCGTCCACATTGTCTTCTGCTTCCACGTACGTCCTCGAAATTAAAGGTGCGACTTCTTCTGCACTCATCTTAGTGTTATTTCTTTGTTTAGGGGTTCTTTTTTGAGGTTTTCCTTTACTCAACTTTTCTCTTGGCAGTAAGAGCAAAGCTAGTCAATGTTTATTGAAAGTTTATATATAACCTGTTTAACAAGCGTTTTAATTGGAGAGCTCCATTCGATAACATGCAAGATCTGTTATCATCGGAAATTTCAAGATAAAAAAAAAAATAAAAAAACGAAAAAAAAAATTGGAAATTCTGGGAACTCGGTGGATATAACCGAGTTTAACCCGAGTTTGTGTTGTTTATTTTGATTGTCGCCAAAAAAGCTGTAACGCTTTTTAATCAATTAGTAGATTTACAAGTGGGACACGTTTCTACATCTTCTTGTTATCTAATCTTGCTTATTATCACCATTATCACTGCTGCAAAAAAAGATTAAATTTTTTTGGCTTCTTTCGTTTGATCGTCAATGTTATTTACATGATATATACAATTATATGACCATTCTTGGAAACTTTAAGATTATAAACGCACATCAATTGCTTTCTTTCCTGATATAGATGGTATCAGTCTTTATTCTTTTTTTTCATCTTCCTTTTTTTCCTTTGGACTAGAAGACTCTTCTTCTTTGTTCTCTTCTGAAATGGCTTCTTTATTAAAAGGTTCGTCATTGTTGATCATAGATGCTTCTTGTTTCCTCAATTTTTCTGTAACTTCCTCAGCAAAATACTTTTCGAAATCACTGTTTCTCTCAGAGAAAGGTCTTTTACCCAATAATTTAATCATATCTTCTCTCAATAAAACTTCTTTTTCTAAAAGTAAATTGGCAACTCTTGTCAATTCACTAGCTTTTTCCTTCAATAGCTCTGTACATCTTGTATGGCATTCTTGAATAATTCTGTAAACTTCACTATCAACAAGTGCACCAGTTTCTTCACTAAAAGGTTTGGTAAAATCATTTTGTTGCATACTTTCTTCTTTGGAGTAATATGTCCATCCTAATTTCGGACTCATTCCTAATTGAGTAACCATTGTTGTGGCCATTCTTGTGATTTTTTCAATATCATCCTGTGCTCCACTTGTTACAGTTGGGAAATTCAGTTCTTCGGATACTCTCCCACCCAAAGTAGTAGTGATTTTATCTAAAAGTTGTTGTTTAGAGTGTAAATACATATCACCTGGTAAATATTGAGCATACCCTAAAGTACCTTGAGTTCTTGGAATAATAGAAACTTTTAATAATGGATCTGCAAATTCTAAAAACCAACCACAAATAGCATGTCCTGCTTCATGGAAGGCAATGATTTTTTTCTCTTCTGGACTTAAAACTTTACTTTTTTTCTCAAGACCTGCAATTGTTCTATCAATGGCTCTTTCAAAATGGTTTAATACAACATAATTGGAATTTTCTCTAGCAGCAATTAAAGCTGCTTCATTACACGCATTTGCAATATCAGCTCCAGAAAACCCAGGTGTTAGTATAGCTAGTCTATCAACTAAATCGTTAACATCGTTGGCAAATTTTACTCTGTGTAAATGAACTTTAAAAATTTGCTTTCTACCTTCCAATTCTGGATTATCCAATTCAACATGTCTATCGAATCTCCCAGGTCTCATCAAAGCTTTATCTAAAATATCAGCTCTATTGGTACCAGCCAAAACAACAATGTGTTCAGCAGGTGTAAAACCATCTAATTCGACTAATAATTGATTTAAAGTTGTTTCTCTTTCTTCGTTAGCATTGTTTGCACTCCCACTGCCTCTAGCTTTCCCAATTGCATCAATTTCATCAATGAAAATAATACATGGAGCATTCATTCTGGCTGTTTTAAACAAATCTCTAACTCTCGAAGCACCAACACCAACAAACATCTCTACAAATTCAGATCCTGAAACAGAGAAAAATGGGACTCCTGCTTCACCTGCAGTGGCTTTTGCTAACAAAGTTTTACCTGTCCCCGGTGGACCACTCAATATAGCACCTCTTGGAATCTTAGCACCTAAACTTTCGTACTTTTTTGGATGTTTCAAAAAATTAACAAATTCCATAATTTCTTCTTTAGCCTCATCACAACCAGCAACATCAGAAAACTTAGTTTTAATGTTGGAATCTTGATTGAACTGTTTGGCTTTTGATTTTCCAACTTGGAACATTCCTCCAGATTGTTTTGAAGCAGCTGTAGCACCTTTTTTAATCAACCAAAACATACCAGCCAACAACAATAATGTTGGTCCCATTTGGAATAGTGCTTTGAACAAATTTCCCTGCTGAACGTACAAAACAGGAACTTTCATTTGTTCAGAGATTTCCAATTCATTTTGAGCTTTACTTAATTTTTGTTCAAATTTTTCTACTGATCCGATATTAAAATAATAAAACGGTTCAGTCAACTCAGAAGAGCTTCTTCCGTTTGTGTTCAATTCAACCTCAACATATTCTTTGTTAACAACAATCAATTTACCAACATAACCCTTTGCTAAAATATTGTTTCTAAAATCTTGCCACGAAATCTCTCTCTTGGAAGTACCAGAAGAAGAAGAGCCACTCCCACCAGAGGAGTTGAACATGTAGAACAAAAATAACAAGATCAAAGAAGCGTTACCAAAGGTAAGTTTGAATTTAGGCGGTTCATTTTTCGGATTGTTGTTTGAATTATTGTTAGGTTTTGCATCTTTAGTAAAAGTAAACTCTATTTTCTTCTTTTTATTTTCAAGATTAGAAGAAGAAGAAGAAGTCTGGTCTTCTTGTTTGTGTTGTTTTATTTCGTACAGAGTTTTCTGTTCTAACCATGCTTTAAATTGCGGATCTTCCATAACGTGCTTGTTTGAACTTGGATGGCTTAAATTCAAGAATCTTACCTCAATTTTAGGAACTTTATCGTACTCTTCAAATTTTTTCTTTCTTTCCAGTTCAGTTTTACAGTTCATGGCTTCTGTGAATATTTTGTTCCTTAGTGCAGCAGCAGCATCCAAATCTCTTTTCTCTAAAGCTCTTATTCTGGTACTCAACATAAACATCTCTTTGAAATTAAGAGTGCTTTTGAACTCTTCGATCTCTTTGGTCAAATCTGGCTCGTCTTTACCAAGAGATTCTTGAAATAGCGATCTTCCAGAATGGAAACCTCTTTGCAATGAGAAATAACGTGTATTATTGGTGTTGCAACTCTTTGTGTATCTAATCTGAGACCCGTATGTCCCCTTATATTTCATCAAAACGTTCTTAGAAAACAAGCTGACTGTTGACTGCTGTGAGCGAGCCATTCCACTTATTATCATTTTGGATTTTCAGCGTGTGTATTTGTTGCTGTTTTTGATCTTATCAATGTTCTTGTTCATGGAACGTCAACATATCTTAAAATGACACACAACATGGGTGAGCAACAAAAACTGTTTCGTCAAAAAAATATTTGTCCGGAAAACGGTGTCGGCATATTTAGTTCAAAATAATAAAAATCGGACAACTAACGAACCAATCAAAGTGGTATAGGTAAACACAATTTGGTATACACAACTACACACAACTACACATAAGCACAAGATCTAGTTGGTTGATTCATACTCTACTTGAGCATCAATTGCTCTTTTAACTTCATCACTGACCAAATGACTGAACAGATGCAAGGGTAAATCACTTAAACCAGTTTTAACATTTTTCATATTTGAATCTTTAATTCTCGTTTCGTATATTATTTTACCACCTTTTTGTAATTTCCCAACTCTATCGCTAGAACTTATTGGTTTCAAATTTCTACTTAGTATCTTTGTTGGTTGTGTGAATGATGGAACATGAAGGGTATTTGTATATGGATCTCTTATACCGCTATTATCAATAAATTGAATTTTCTCTCTTTCATAAAACAAATCTTCGTTATATCTTAAACAAGATTGCGCATGCATTTGAATCCAATTTTCTTTGTTCATTTTATCGTTTAAAGATATATTCATATTTGAATTCATCATGTTGAAAAATTCTACAGTTCTTTTAGCATTGTTGTTTACATAGAAATTTGGGGCAGGTGTAGATCTTGTGACTGTAGAAGAATTTATTGCTGGTGTGGGAGTCATCGCAGCAGGTGTTTCACTGACAGATCTAGTCCCTCTAACAGATGTTCCCACAGCCGCCGGAAGCACAGTACGCGAATTACTTAAAAACCTTCTTGCAACTTCTTGTGGAGAAATCCCCTGTGTAGGAACAGGATATGCTTCGGTAGTAGTATAGTAATCATCTAATCGAGGTTGACCTTGTTTAATAATCTTGTGACCAAATTCTCTGAAACAACTTCTTGCAGTGGTTATTGAAATTGTTCTACTTTTCACACCTTGTTTTAATATTCCGATGGACAGTAGATATTCTCTTTCTTCGTCTGTAATAAATGCTTTATAAATGGTTGTTTTATAATTTAAAAAAAACACATATGCATCTTTATATTTAAGTAGTCTTGCCATATCGTTTCCCAACACATATAAAGTTTTCCCCTCGTTTCTGTTAGGAAGAGTGAATGTGGCAACTCTGTACTCTCTACCATTTGCCAATTCTCCCAGTTCATTAATCTTATGGTCACCTTCTACATCCGAAGTAAGCACATACTCGTCATTCTGTAGATCAATAATGTTTCCCTTTGCATCAATAGGTATTTCATCGAGGTTATATTTCATTCTCAAATCGGGTTCATCCGAGATGTTCAAAAGAAGACCTTTCCGTTTAGTCCCTGGCTTCATTGGTCTTCCACGACCCTTCTTGACAGATTCCTCTGGTTTCACTGTTTCTTTTTCTTCTTTTTCTTCGTCTTGTTCTTCTTCTTCTACATCTGGTGTGTTTTCAATTTCTTGAGGCTCAGCAGTGTGTTCTGTTCTTTCGTGTGATTCTTCCACATCTTCCACAAACGTCTGATTACCCTCGTTTACTTCGTTCTCTAATTTCTCACTCATGATCTTGTCTTCTCTGTGCTAACCTTTCTCTTGGTCTTTCTCTTGGTTTGTTTGTCTGTCTAAACATTAAAGAAAGAAAGAAAGAAAGAAAGAAAGAAAAAAACAAATTTTCGCTTTCGCTTCCTGCTTTAGGCAATTCCCAGTTACGAATTGATTAAAACCTTGAAGGTACACATAAGTACATAAGATATATACGTTTAAAATGGAGGAACTACATTATTCAATACGTCTTTCACAACTAATAACTGAAGGAAGAAATCTGCTTCATCTTGTGAAACATGAATCTCATCTTCCTCCTTTGCTGTGAATTGTTGTTGTTGTTGTTGTTGTTGTTGTTGTTGTTGTTGTTGTTGTTGTTGCTGCTGCTGCTGCTGTTGTTTCTTGTACTGCTTCTGTTTCAATACACTTAACCCTTGAAGCTTATTACATAAATCATCAACCAGATTCTTATCACTTCCGTAAAGAACACTTGGATCTTTTATAAAATTCTCATGGTCGAGATGTTCTTTACTAATACTTAGTTGCAATTTAAAGGGGAAATACCAAAAGCATGCATTTTTAATAAGATCTGGCGTGACTATATAGTCATCATCATCATCATCATCATCCGCATAATTATTTTCAGAGGTACACAGAATATAAGGTTCGATGGCCATCAATTTTGAAAGCAATATCATATCGTTAAGAGAAGAAGCTAAAACACCACCGCCTTTCCCCTGAACACTAAACCTGTGTACTCTCAAATGCACTACAATATCTAATATATATTGTCTTATTGAAGAGCTGACCAAGGCGAGCTGCTGTTTTGTTTCAAATTGCTGAATC
This sequence comes from Hanseniaspora taiwanica (nom. inval.), assembly GCA_030580555.1. Classification (NCBI taxonomy): domain Eukaryota; kingdom Fungi; phylum Ascomycota; class Saccharomycetes; order Saccharomycodales; family Saccharomycodaceae; genus Hanseniaspora; species Hanseniaspora taiwanica (nom. inval.). Next base: position 192,245 of record JAKTSY010000003.1, on the reverse strand, counting down.
GTGGTCCATTTTTGTACAAAATTCGTATAGTATTGATTTATATCTTGTATATTTAGCAGATTTCCCTTATAAATTTGTGAAAGAAAAGATTCAAGGGAACTGTTTAACCAAAATTGTTTATACAAGTATTGATTTTTGTTCAAAAACTCCATGTTTGCCACACATATTGCTGTATAGTTTTTACCTGTTTTTCTACTCAATTTATTCAAACATTGTAAAAAATAAGCAATTTTAACACCATCTAGATTTTTTGTAGATGAAAGTGATGGTATTATGAGTAGAACTTCGTATTTGTTTGAGGAGAAAAAAGCGCCCCCCTGCTGCTGCTGTTGCAATAGCTCCAATTGTTGAGCAAAATATGTTTCGTCTGTAGAATTGCAATCTATGATTCTGTAGTCAATCCATGAGAACCCATTGATAAAATCAATCAATGTATTGGCGCATAGTTCAATAGTTGATGTTGTTGTACTGCTGAAACCGGTGTTTACCACAAGGTGTTTCCCTAGAATTAACGAGTATATAAAGGAATGAACAAAATCTGGCATTTGTGTCTTTGCAATCATCATCATAATTCTTTTATTGTGTATTTTTGACTCTTCCTTTGTCTATCATCATGTCCAGTTTCTCGCTTCACATTCGTTTAAAGCGATCAACTTTTAAATTTTAAAAGGTCATCGCGTTTCTTTTTCCTGTTCTTTCAAGTTTCGATATTTTTATTTAATAGATACATTATTTTAATTGAAAGAGAGGTGGGAATGCAAAGACAGACAAGACATAAAGATGGCTAAGTTGGTGCATAATATACAGAAGAAACAACATCGTGAACGTGGACAGACACAAGACCGTGCCAAGTTTGGGTTCTTGGAAAAACACAAAGATTATGTGAAAAGAGCACAAAATTTCCACAAGAAGGAAAATACGTTGAAATTGCTAAGAGGGAAAGCACAAGAGAGAAATCCAGATGAGTTTTACTATGCGATGAAAAATCAAAAAATTGATCCACGTACAGGCCTCTTGGTGAAAGAACGTAACGCCGGTGATAACGATGACGAGGTTTTCAACATGGATCAAATTAAATTATTGAAAAGTCAAGATTTGAACTATATTAAAACATTGAGACAAGAGAACATGATGAAATTGAAAAAACAGAAAAATGCATTGCTTTTCAAATCAAACGGTGAACATAAAATTTTTGTAGACGATGCTCAAGAAATGAACAACTTTGAACCTGAAACATATTTTAACACAACAGCAGAGATGTTAAACCGTAAAGAAAACAGATTGTCATTGGGTCAATTGACTACTTTTGGTGATGAACAAATTGGAGGGAACAGCAACAAGAAGAAACAAAATGATATTGAAAGCACAGTAAAGGCATCTCTCGATAAGAAGAAATTGAAAAACTTTAAAAAAATGAACCAATATTTGAAAAGAGATTCGGAATTGAATCAGGTATACGAACATATGGTTTCAAAGAATGAACTATTGAAAAATGGATCAAAAAAGAAAATTGAAACTAATGATGGCAAAGTGATATTCAAATGGAAAAAGCAAAGAAAACGGTAAATTCTTTTCTGTTGAAAAATGTATATTATTTTATGTAGCATGTACTATTTAATTAAAAAAAAGAGTATCGATTACTGCATTTTTTTTTTCATCTCAAGCGGGGAGAACACTAGATGTGGACATGGACTGACAAACAAACAGAAAGACAGACAGACAGACAGACAGACACAGAGACTACAAACCCCAAGATATGTCGCTCACGTTTCAATCGTATGTCGTTGACAACACTCGAGGAACGATCTTTCATAAACGAGACTCATTGAAGAAATTTTTCTACTATGCACTTTTAAATCACAACTATAATATCCACAAGACACGGAAAAAGATATCCAATTTCAAATATGTATCGATGACAAACGTCTTTACAGGATCGGATAATGTGGATTCAGAAATCGACATTGACGGCGTTTTTTCTGTTTTGGACTTTTACAAAATAAGTGACTTGAAAACTGCACAACAGGCATTGCTTCCTATATTTACTGCTTTGAACAATGAGCGATTATTTACGAACACCGGAGGTCTCAAAGAAGAGCCTGGATTGTTGATACCTGGAATACTCTTGAGCAAATTGAAATTGAAAACACATCTTGACACGAATTTGAAATTCACCAAACAAGAAATTGTTGTTTTCTTGGAAGATTACAAAATATTCAATAATGAAAATGATGACGAGATTCAAACATTATTTGATGAGTTTGATACAGATGACGAGTTTTTTTGTAAATTGAAATTTATTCTTATTGAAAAACCTACCGATTATGAAGATTTTGAAAAATCTAAATTGAACATTTTTATAGAAAAATTAGGAGAAACTATAGGTACGGTGTCTTTACTCGTTAAAGAATTAGAATTTTATGAAAATTACGATTATCGGTTACCCAAAACAGTCAAAGTATTTGATGGAGATTTTATTATTGGAGACCCATCAGATTTGTCAAAGTGTATTAATATTCCTGTGGAAGGATATCCTGCAATCAAAAAATTTACTAATCCTCTTACTAAAAAAACAATGTATTTACCAGAGAATAGTAATGTTTTAGAAACATTGAAACACAACATCCAATACAAGTACAAACTTCCCCAAGAAGACGTGAACTCAGAAGATGATAATGAAGAAGAAGAAGAAGAAGAAGAAGAAAAAGAAGATATCGCAGATGAATGGATAGACACGGATAAACAGAGCATTATCAAGGGGTACAGGTACCAGTCCAACTACGTAATCTTACCTGATTTTATTCTTGAAGAAATTAACAAAATCAACTCTTTTGAAGAAAACCATTTTTTTTATAGACCAAGTTTACAAGTACGTGGATGTGTTCCCAAGACAATTTTTCCTAAACAGTACATGATTGGAGAGATGATGTTTATTGTTTGTAACACGGGTTCTTTCAACAATTTAAGACAAGACAAGACACATATGGGTGATTTTCTTGGATTTAACTCGGTGGTACAATCTTTACTCGATTCGAACAATGTCATGATTGCAAGACATGTTTCCAAAAAAAACGAAATATCAATGTGTGTTTTGATACCATATGTTGTGGAACCCTCTGGTGATTTAACATTGTTGTTATGTAGACTCCCTTTTAGTGAAGACGAAAGAATGTGTGATTTTCCTGTACTGGAAGAGGAACAGGAGGAAGATAATGAAGAATATCAAAACGTTATGGATGAATATGTCAGTTCCAATACTGTGGAACGTGATTTTGTCAACTTGAATAGTAGGAATCTATATACAAAATCTAGTGGTGGTGAAGGAGATGGCAATGATATTGATTACATTTTCCATAATTTACAATATCCATGTTTTAATTTGAAACATCTTCTTCTAAGAGAGAAAATCAATAATTTAACGATAAACGATATAGACGGAGACCAATTCATGCATGCAAAAGAACCTGAATTAAAACAAAAATTCGATTTGAATCAAATATATTCTGATTTTAATATGCATTCAAGATTTGAAAAAAACTCAAAATTATGGGGGAACTTTGAAAACTGTTTGAACATTAAGAGAGTGGAGAGAGAAACTAAGAAGAGAAATGCAAATGATGACAATGAAAACGAAAATAAGGACTCAACTCTATCTGTTAAGCAGCAAAAAACAGTTGAAATAAAGTCGTTAGATGATATTTTGGGTTTATAGTTTGTGGGTGAACTGCTAATTTTAGAATCATCTTTTATTGTGTTGTTTTTCTGTTTTTTTTCAATTAATTAAATTAAAATTAATTTTTTGCAAAAAACATTCTAAGTGTCATCATGCGCTAAATAAGAGACGAAAAGTTCCTGAAACGTGCAATATTTTTACTTTTTCATCATCTTCTTCTTCTTCTTCTTCTTCTGACGGTAAAGGAGAAAGAAAAAAGAAGAAAGTTTTCTTTTTTTTCCTTCGTTTTTCCGTTTTTTTTTTTTCCTTTCTCTCCTACCTTTTATTGAAATCTTTAAGAAAATAGGAAAATCTAGAAAGCATTATTGATTTATACACTCTGAAAAATATGCAATAAAAAGATGGAAAGATAGATGTAATTTATAAAAGTTAAATTTCATTGAATTTTTTGAAAGTAATTCTTTTTGAGAAAAAAAGTTAAAAATAACATCAATAATACAATTTTTTTTTTTATATCGAATATGCTATATCCAAAGTAACTCAATTTGGGAAACTATTTGTATATAAAATGAGTAAATATTGAATAAATATATTGAATAAGTATATTGAGTCATATTATCACCATCATTTTTTTTTCTGGTTTTTATTGATTTTCTTTTAAATTCTCACATATCTATTGTATAATTGAAGAAATGAAAAAAAAAATGAAAATAAATAGAGAACCAACTTTAAAACTTAATGCTGACTTTTGGCAAAAATTTGCTCATTGTGTGTGCGATTTCATCATTACTAACTCAAATTACTGCTGATTCGGAAACTTTTGGATTACTTTCATTACATTCTGCTTCTGTCTTACATTTTGCTTCTGTTTATCCAAATCCAGATCTAAATGATTGGATTCAAGTTGGTTCTTTGAATGAAAATTCGTCAGCAATAGTGACAGATGATGGTTTTTTACAATTTTCAGATGGTACTTTTATAACAACTAGCTCATTGGGTCAATATTTCGGTACAACTAATATATCTGAAGCTACTACAGGATTCAGTATTCAAGAAGGTTCATTGTGTCATGATAATAATTATACTTTTTATGCAATTCCTTATCAAAATCAGTGGAATTTGTATAGCAAAAATGCTATTGGTTCAAATGGGAATACAAAAAGTAATATAAACATTAATATTATGTGTCATGATAGCACTGGTGCTAGAGTTCCTGATTTTATTCCAGCATCGTCGTCCGATGAGTTAACTACTACTACTGCTAATAATGATAATACCACTGTTTCAATCACTTCTGCAACAGCAACAGCAACAGCAACAGCAACAGCAACAACAACGAGTTCCAACACATCAATGGTTTCCACTTTGTCAAATACAACTACAACTAAAAGTAATAGTACGAAATCACGTAATTCTGGTACAAGAAATGCAAAAATTCCTCGTGTTTTCGTTGATATCGTTAGTATACTTCTTTGACAACTTGGGGGGTTTTTTTTTCTCTATATAATACATATACACTAGTACACATATTTATTAATTAATCTAATTAACCAATTATAACAATATCGTTATTAATATCGGGTTTGATTCTATGCCAAGAGACAAACAGAGAGGGAGAAAGAAAGAGAGAAATATCATAATGTCCGATCATGCCAATGTCCGAGATACAACAGCGTGCCGAGAACTTTGCAAAAAAGTACAAACAAAAAGATCTAGATTCCTCGGACAACTTATTTATCCCTTTTCCCCCTCTTTTCCCTCCCCTCCACTCTTCCTTTCTTTTCTCCTCCTCCCTTTTCCAAGAAAAAAACAGAAATAAATCCCTAGAATTTTCGTTTGTTCAAGAACGTTTTTTTTTACTCTCATTTTGGAAAATGATTTATTTTTGAAATAGATTCGATGATCTTGGGTTAAGAGGGATAGTTTTTTTTTTTCAGGAGTTTAAAGTGTATTTTAAAATGGTTAATTGTTCGATTTAGGGAGCAGGGGGCGTGTGTGTCTGTGTGTGTATGAGGTGTTTTTTTAATTTAAATTACTATACTTTTGGGAATTAACTTTGTATATAAATAAATGTCTAGATTGTTTTTACAACAAATAAGTTTCAAAAAGCGAAAACTCCCAAACAAATAACAATGTACCAAGTGTCAACTGTTAATACTAAACCATATGACGATCAAAAACCCGGGACCTCGGGGCTTCGTAAGAAGACAGCCAAGTTTATGAATTGTCCAAACTATACTGAAAATTTTATTCAATCCATTCTCGATTCGATCCCAAAAGATGAAGAAAAAAGCTCCATTGATCAAGACAAGATATCATTGTGTATTGGTGGTGATGGTAGATTTTACAACTTGGAAATCATGGATCTTATTTTCAAAATATGTGCAGGGAACAAAGTTAAAAAATTGATTTTTGGGTTGAATGGGATTATGTCTACACCAGCAACTTCACATTTGATTAGAACTTTAGACAATGGAACAGTTACTGGGGGGATCATACTTACTGCATCGCACAATCCAGGTGGTCCAGAAAATGACATTGGTATCAAATACAACTTACAAAACGGTGCCCCTGCTCCTGAATCTGTAACAAATGAAATGTTTAAAAAATCAAGTGAAATTACTCATTATAAAATCGTTCAGGATTTGCCCTCTTTAGATCTGTCTCATTGTCACTCTGAAACTTATACCATTGGAGAAGACAAAGAGCAATGGGAATTGGAAATACAAGTTATTGATTCAACGACTTATTATACAAGTTTTATGAAAGAAATTTTTGATTTCAACAAGATCAAAGAGTTTTTACAAAGACAAGAAACTTTGAAAACTTTTTGTTTTGATGCTTTGAACGGTGTCACTGGTCCATATGCTGTAGATATTTTCCATAAAGAATTGGGGGTTCCATTGGAAAATTTACAAAACTGTGTTCCAAAACCAGATTTCGGTGGTTTACACCCAGATCCAAATTTAACTTATGCCCACACTCTTGTAGAAAAAGTTGATAATGAAAAGTTCTTAATGGGTGCTGCATCAGATGGGGATGGTGATAGAAATATGATCTATGGATGGGATTCCCAAAAAAATGTTCCAACTTTCATTTCTCCAGGTGATTCTGTGGCTATTATTGCCGAATACTCTTCATACTTACCATATTTCCATAAAAATGCCATTACTGGGTTTGCCAGATCCTTCCCTACTTCAAGCGCTATTGATAAAGTTGCTGCTAAGAAAAATTTGGAATGTTACGAAGTTCCTACTGGTTGGAAATTTTTCTGTGATTTATTTGATTCAAATAAATTATGTATCTGTGGTGAAGAAAGTTTTGGTACCGGTTCAAACCATATTAGAGAAAAAGATGGTCTTTGGGCTGTCATTGCATGGTTGAACATTCTTGCCGTTTATGATGAAATTAAAAAAGAAAAAAATAGTTCCACTATCACATCATTGGCTCAAGTTCAAACTGATTTCTGGAACAAATATGGAAGAAATTTTTTCACGAGGTACGATTTTGAGGATCTGGATACAGCTAAAGCCTCCAAGATCATCGACAATTTAGAATCATTCACCAAGAACTCTGAAAAATCAACTGAGATTAACACCGCTAGTCCATTTGAAGTGAAAGAAAAGGGTAATTTTGAATATAAAGACATTTTCGGTAATGTTTATCCGGGACAAGGTCTTTTTGTTAAATTTACAAATGGTTTGAGAATTGTTGTTAGATTATCTGGAACAGGGTCCGAGGGGTCCACCATCAGATTATACGTTGAAAGATACTCAAACGATCCAGCTACTTATACTTTGGATGCTCAAGATTATTTAGGTTCTGACATTGCCAAAATCTTGAGTTTTTTGAAATTCAAAGAATTCATTGGCACAGACATCCCGACTGTCAAGACTTGATTCTGCGTGGTTTTTCCTTATTCCATCATTTATATATATATATATTGCGTATATACATTATTCGTTCAAATTATTTCATTTCTTCAGTAGGCCATTCTGTAACCGGAGGTAACTAATAATTGATATAAAAATAGATTTTTCCTGTTTCTTATTTCCTATTTTGGTTTGTCTCGTTTCGTTATCTTTCTGAGAGAAACCCGGAACACGGAACACGGAAGGCTTCTTGAATTTTGAATTACAACGTTGAGCGATTATATATATGTATAAGAATATATATATATTAACCACTCTGTAATATTATTGTTTATCCAGCAAAAAAGAGCACCCACGTCAAAATGTTTTCATCATGGAAGATTGGTAAGAAGTTCAACTTTGGAAGTTCAAGCCACGAAAAACACGAAAAGCAACACCAACAAGATGCGAAACAACAACACTTGGACGAAGCAGTTCAATCGAACGGGAAGCCTTCTTCCTCTTCTTCGACAAAAACCAGTGACACCAGCAAAAACAGCAACGCGTCTCAGGACAGAAGACAAACCCTTGTGGCCACCCCGCTGTCGGTGGCACCCGTCAGACTGTCTACAGACGTTTCAAGACCGTCAATAGACTCGGCAAGAACGACCCAGACACAGCCTGTTGTTACCACTACAGACGAACTTGCCTCAGACTACTCATCCACGAATGTATCGGCTGTGGAAGGTGCTGGTGCTGGTGCTGGTAGAAGTACAAGCAATTTCCATGGCAGTAACAATGCGATTTCCAATCTGAGTAGCCACAGCAGTAGACAGAACCTCTTGCCAAACAATGGTACCACCAGTAGTAGTGCAATTTTTTCATCATTTTCATCATCCTCATCCTCATCCTCTTCAGCATCTGGATCTGCTGAGATGAATTCATCAGAATTGGTTTCCCCGACTAGTAACACTTCTTCTTTCTCTCAAAATTTCCAATCTAAAAATCAACAACCAAATGGATTTGCTACTGTTAATGAACAGCGGTCTGATGGAAACAAAATGGAAAAACAACAACCAGAAGCAGAACCGACAGGAGCAGGAGCAGAAGCCGGAGCAGTTTCATCAGAAACTCAAGATTTTGAAGCAACCTCTTCATCCCCAGCAGGGATCATGACCATTAAGATCTACTCTGGTGATTCTTTTAAATTGCCGTTTCCAATAATTTATGACCAACAATTGTTATCGAGATTGATTGGGTCAAGTAATTCTAAACAGTCTCCAAACCTAATGGATGATTTGAACAAATATATGGAAATTCTGAATCTGAATAATAGCAACACCAACAACAAGAGCAACAACAATGCAAGTGGGATGGATGATTGCTCATCAAATCAAAGTATAAACAATACACAAAATGATATATCACAGAACGAAAACGATGATCCTTTCAGATCAAATGACAGGGAAAATGTGATTCCTGGCGATGTTGCCACACATTATATTCCAGCAGCCATCACACTGCCTGGTGCCACTGTTTCCAATCCATTGATATATTTCACGATTGAATTTGATAACACAACTGCTACTATTGAACCAGAAAATGGTTCAATGAATCATCCAATTTTCAATAAAATTTCTACATTTGATATCACTAGAAAATTACCTTTTTTAAAAATTGATGTTTTCTGCAAGATTCCTGCAATTTTAATTCCAAAAAATCTTTTACAAGATGCTGCAAATTATAACGAACTTGATAACAGTAACATTAATAATAACAATAGTGTTAACAACGGATATCAAATGATTAATAAAATTGCTAATAATGAAGATGTCCATTTAATAACTTACAATTTACCTTTGAATTTGAATTTTACAAGTGCTTCAAATATCAGAGTTTTCAATCATAAATGGATTGCTCTTAATGAATTAGGAACTAAATTGAATTTAACAATTGATTATAAACCTTTAACTAATAAGAAATTATCAATTGATGATTTTGAATTGTTGAAAGTCATTGGTAAAGGTTCATTTGGGAAAGTTATGCAAGTTAAAAAGAAAGATACCCAGAAAATTTATGCTTTAAAAGCCATTAGAAAATCTTACATTGTTTCGAATAGTGAAGTCACTCATACTTTAGCCGAAAGAACAGTTTTAGCACACATTCAATGTCCATTTATTGTTCCACTAAAATTCTCTTTCCAAAGTAAGGAAAAATTGTATTTAGTATTAGCATTGATTAATGGTGGTGAATTATTTTTCCATTTACAAAAAGAGGGGAGATTTACATTGAGTAGATCGAGATTTTATGCAGCCGAATTATTAGTTGCATTAGAATCGCTTCATGATCTAAATGTTATTTATAGAGATTTGAAACCTGAAAATATTTTATTAGATTATCAAGGTCATATTGCTCTTTGCGATTTTGGTCTTTGTAAATTAGATATGAAAAATAAAGACAAGACTTCCACTTTTTGTGGAACTCCAGAATATTTAGCACCAGAACTATTATTAGGTGAAGGATATACAAGAGTTGTTGATTGGTGGACTTTAGGGGTTTTATTATATGAAATGCTTACCGGATTACCACCATACTATGACGATGATGTTCCAAAAATGTACAAGAAAATTTTGCAAGAACCTTTAAGATTCCCAGAGGGGTTTGATGAAGATGCAAAAGACCTGTTGGTGAAATTACTTAATAGAGATCCAAAGAAAAGATTGGGAAGTAATGGTTCTCAAGAAATCAAGTCCCATGCTTTCTTTTCACAACTATCTTGGAAAAGATTGACTATGAAAGGTTATATTCCACCGTACAAACCACCAGTACAAAACTCACTAGATACATCTAATTTTGATTCTGAATTTACAAAGGAGAAACCTGTGGACAGTGTTGTTTGTGATTTTTTGAGTGAATCTGTGCAACAACAGTTTGGTGGTTGGACGTATGTTGGAAATGAACAACTAGACGTTGGCTCAGCAGCCCCTAAATAACTTTTTTTATTATGTATAAATAAATAAATAAACAAGTAAACAACAATACAATATCTCGTGAGTTTAATTAAATCTGTGGTGGTGCCCCGAATAGGAAACTTGCTGCTTCACGTGACATTTTTTAAAAAAGTTTCTTCGTTTCTTTTTTTCTTCTCAAAAGGGAAAGAAGGGCAGGCACCACTTGATGTTCTTTCAGTAAACCACTCTTTTCCTAATGATATATTAGAATCCAACATTTCTTTTTTGATTGACTGAGTAGGTCGGTGATTAAACCTTCTATACATTTTAAGAGAAAGACAATAAAGGTATAGACCAGTTAACCTATTAGAAAACATTATATAATACCGTACACATGATTGCATCTAAGAGAACACATCCGGAGGATGCCCAGAACGTAGTTACCAAGAAACAGAAAAAAACCGTTTCTTTTCAAAATAATGTGTTGCCGATGACACCAATAGCATCAACTGCAACTGCAACTGCAAATTCAAATATTAAAACCAGTATTCATTTCAGATATATTCAAAGTGTGATGGAAGAAGTGGAACAGAAAAACGATAGCACACAAATAAACAATCTAATAAGACAGATTGAACACGAAGATGGACATAAAGATAAGATCAAGCCGGAAATCTTTGAAATATTGCTAAGTGCACTTTCCAACAACATCACCAAAGTGGAAAACAACAAGATTTTCAATTCCCTGGTTTTAAGTATAATAAATTATGCAAAATGGTATAGGATTCCATCAGAGAAATGCATTTTTGAATATATGACATTTCTTAAAATTTTGTGTTCGAGCTTACCTAAATGGCTTACAGAAGTTTTAGCTGTTTTGATTTCACAATTATCCGAAGTACCGGTTAAAGAAAGTTTAAAATGTCATCATAGTTTATTGCAATATTTTATTAAAGTTTTCCCCACTTCAGTGAATTTATTTACTTCGAATTTGTCTAAAAATTTTCCCAATAAAAACGATACAAAATTTAGAAACATAAATTATATTGAAAATCTTTTAAAAATTACAGAATACTGCCCAGAATTCAAATTTTCAATTTGGTCACTTATCATAGAAAAGACCATTTCAATTGATGTAGAATTACAGAACGAATTAGATGACTTGGATGATGATATAGATGATTTGGATAGTGAAGATGACAGTGGAGATGACGGGGAAGATGGCGAAGACGATGACGAAGAAGACGCAGAAAAAGAAGATGGAGAAATTGGAGACGAAGAAGTAGAAATGGTCGAAGGTGATGAAGAGTATCAAGTGGAACTGTCCTCAAACATCAAAGAATTATCCGCCAAACTTGATTCCATGCTTTTGATAATATCCAAAAATTTATCATATCATTTGAGTAGTGAAGAGTTGGAAAATGGAGACGGAGTCAATGTATTCAATACATTGATGTCCCTTTTCAAAACACATATTTTACCAACATATTATACCAAATCAATTCAATATTTAATGTTTCATGCAGCTCAACAACAACCTGAATTAATGGATGCATTTTTAGTTACATTAATTGATATTTCATTTTCTCCAAACGAAAGTATGGATAATAAAATCAAATCTTTACAATATATAGGGTCTTTCATAGCAAGAGCTAAAAAAATGACAAAAACACAAATAATGTTTGTTTCTTCTTATTTGACCTCTTGGTTGAGTAGATATGTAATGGAGAGAGAAATCGAAGTTGATCTTTTACCAGGTGGAATGGAACGTTTCAAACACTTTTATGCTGCATTTCAAGCTTTATGTTATATTTTTTGCTTTAGACATCATTATTTCAAAGTTGATGTTGAAGATATAAGTAAACAAAAAAATACTAATAATAATAACAACAACAGCACAAAGAAAGAGTCTTATGATCCAGATGGAATTTGGGAATGTGATATCGATAAATTTTTTCAAAGAATGATTATTTCTAAATTCAATCCTTTAAAGTTTTGTAATGAAAACGTTATGCTTATGTTTGCCAAGATTACACAAAGTGAAAATCTTGTATATTGCTATAGTATATTAGAGAAAAACACTCATGATAGATTAAGAGGAATAATGGGTGGGAAAAGTGATAGCAGTAACAATCTTAAAAACTCAAATGAGATCAAAGAAGCAAATAGATCTTTCTCACTAGTGGCAAGACAACAATTCATTGATTTACAATCGTACTTCCCTTACGATCCATTATTTTTAAACAAATATAAGAATACAATGAAAGATTTTTACATAGAATGGAGAGAAGTTAGTGGAGATTATGAAACTGATGACAGCGATGACGACAACGACGACGACGATGATGATGATGATGATGATGATGAAGATGATGAAGACGAAGAAAGAGAGATGGTTTGATCCCATGATTTAATTATATATAAAAAAGCATATACATACATACATCTAAATTAACACCAATGCAACATTCATCTTGTTTTTTTGCTAAAATGCCCAGAGATCTTTCTTTGATGCCTAGTCATCTCTTCCGCGGAAGAAGGAGATAATGGAAAAAGAAAAGAAAAAATAAAAAGAATAGAAACAAAGGGAGATCAATAAATTAGCAGGGGGGAGGGGGGGGCTATTGGAAGTTTATTAAAGTTATTAATAGTTAAATGGTTCTTTTTCTATGTTATTGATGGTGATGGTTAATGAAACGGTCGAAGGATATCAAATCAACAATGGGTCAGAACGATGTAGAGATTCAAATGGAACCGCTGCAAACAGAACCTACACAAGATTACAACAACAACAGCAACAATGACAACGCTACCACAATTCTTTCACCAACAACTAGTTATGGGTCTAGCAATAAGAGCAGTACCCAAAGTAGACGGTTTTTTCCTAGTGTGAAAAGTTTTTTAGCAAAAATGTGTACTTATATAAGTGGGTTTTTAATCTCTTCTGCATATATGGATCCAGGGAATTATTCCGTTAATGTAAATACTGGTGCTCAAAATAGATATGCGTTGCTAGTTATTGTTTTCTTTTCATCATGTATTGCTGTTTTCCTTCAAAGTTTGTGTATAAAATTGGGATCTGTTACCGGTATGGATTTAGCTAAAGCTTGTAGAAAAAATTGTCACAAATACATTAATTTGATCTTATGGGTTTTTGCACAGTCTGCTATTATTTGTACGGATATTGCTGAAGTCATTGGGACAGCTATTGCTTTGAATATTTTGATCAAAGTTCCTTTGTTTGGAGGTGTTTTATTGACTGCTTTTGATATCATTTTAGTTTTAATTTTATTCAGACCCGGTGGTTCAAATTCTTTGAAAGTTTTCAAGATATACGAAATGAGCGTGGCAGTTTTAGTCATTGGTGTTTCAGTTTGTTTTGCAGTTCAATTAGGTTTTTTGCCAAGTGGCACAAATGTTCGTCAAATTTTCAGAGGTTTTGTTCCCTCACATCAATTATTTGAAAATGATGGTATTTTGAATTCAACATCGGTTTTAGGTGCCACTGTTATGCCCCACTCTTTATACGTTGGTTCTTCAATTGTTTTTTATAGACTTATTAAGTATGATATTAAAAAGGGGAACTTTACTGAAAATGATTTAGAAGTGAATAAAGATCAACTCATTGAAGAGGAGGAAGACCAATCTCCACAAAAAAATAACACCACCCAAACAACGGAAGAAATTGAAATTATTAATGTTGATTCATCTGTTGCTTCTAAAAAAGCTCTCTCTCGTTTAAACAGCAGGGATGAAATAATGACTGCAATTACATCAGAACAGCAAGAAATAATGCTGTCTAAAGTTCCCGATGAAAACGCTATCAACGAATACGATATTTCAAACTCTTTGTACACTGGTTATAAACCAACCATCGCCGCCATTGATTATTGTATCAAATCTTCTGTCATTGAGTTAGCTTTGACACTGATGTCTGTAGCTCTTTTTGTGAACTGTGCAATTGTTATTGTTGCAGGTGCTACACTTTACGGATCTACCGAAGCTGCAGGCGCATCCATTTACACTATTCATGACTTACTTTCGAAAACTTTGTCCAAAACTGTGGGCACAATTTTTGTTGTTGCTCTATTGTTGAGTGGTGAATGTGCAGGTATGCTATGTGCTCATGCATCTTGTATTCTTGACGGTCATTTGAAAACACAAACTACAAAAGTTTGGCAAAAAAGATTGATGACGAGAGGGATCTCCATCATTCCTGCCCTAGTGGTCAGTCTTGTTGTTGGGAAAGCCGGGATCAACAAGACTTTAAACATCACTCAAGTCATTCTTTCAGTATTGCTTCCGTTCATCACCATTCCTATATTTTATTTCACGAGTAGATCAAAATACATGACCGTTGTGGAAAACGGAGTCTCCAAAGATTACTCCAACAACTGGTTCACCATCACCCTGTGTGTTCTTATCTGGATCTTTATCTCAATGTTAAATTTGTACATGATTGTAAAATCAGCATGATAACTGTCTCATATATATATGTATACATATACATGTACATATACATGTACATACCACATAAAATTGTACTTTTATAATCAATTGGTTTAATCAATTTAGTATTTCTCTTTATTGCCAGAAAAGGGCGGGTATCATATTTTAAAAATAGAAAAAATCAAAATCAGATGACAAACCGTGCCTACACTCCTCGATCCCTTTATCAATAAACGTTGAACATCAACATCAAGTTACAGTCTACAAAAATATTAAAAGAGCAACAACCACAAGACTTTAAAGTGCTTTTGAAACTTTCAAAGTCAAACACACAAATACACACGACTCAATAAAAAATGTCGAATGCGCAAAGACAAATAGCTAATTTTGTTGACTCACCAGCTTCAATAAACCAAACCCCTGCTTTCCCCTCACCACACTATCCGGGAGACGATTTTGGAGACCCGTCTCTGGGTGATAACGTCAGCATTGTGTTCTTGATTAGTCTCACTGTGACGCTAGGAATGATGTTGCTTGTGCTACTACTAATCGTGCTTTACGTGACGTGCATAAATGGAGACGAACAAGAATACGACCAGGAGATGGGCGTCTCGGTAATCGGCACAGACGGGATAAGGCGCCCTGTGCGTGGTATTGGCTCGTTGTTTACAAGAGCCAGCACCCAGCTGACCTCCCAGAATTCCAACGCCAACGCCAACTTCACTAACGGTGCTGTCGGTAATGTGGAGGCCAGTACAAGTAATGGGTCAGGCCCCATTAATTTGGATGGCAACAGTTTTAAAGTGCCCGGGTCGTTTGATGACAGTCAGGAGTTAAGAGAGCTTGAAAGGGAACATATTGAGGGAGGCAAATTCTCGGATTTTGAAATCGAGCTGTATTACCGGGGAAAGGAGTTTCAACAGTTAAACCCACCATTGGTGAAATCTTTCAACTCTTACAACACGGCCGCCGATAGAAAAATGATCAAGGATAGAGGTGTGCAAGCCTTCTATTTTTTGCCCTCGATTAACGACAAAGTCAGTAAAGAGGGGATATTTCTACCCAGCTGTATTATTCAAGATAAGTTGGATATTACTTTCACGAGATTTAACGAATCTGCTTCGACAATCTTGAACTACCCTCTTCCTTACAACGGAAGAGATGCTGTTTACTTTGAAGTTAAAGTTTTCAGACTGCCAAGCAATACCAACTCCATTTTCAGTATTGGGTTGATGACGCCTCCATACCCATATTTCAGACTTCCCGGTTACAACAAATATTCAATTGCTTACGAAAGTACAGGGAAGTTGAGAATTAATAATCCGTTTCAAGCAGATACGTTGTTACCAAAAGTGCAAGAGGGCGATGTAATAGGGTTTGGGTATAGGTACAGAACTGGAACAATTTTTATCACGCACAATGGTAAAAAAATGATGGATCTTACACACAACTACAAAGCGGACATGTTTGTTGGAATAGGATGCATGAATGCTGCATACACAAGAACTTACACGAGAGACGGTATGTTGGAAGACCCAGACAATATCAGTTTGAAAAATAACAACGGGTCCACTATTCCTGAAATTTTACAAAGCGTGCATAATTCCAAAACCGAAGATATACCGAGTGATGAAGTAGAACTTCACGTGAACCTGGGTCAAGTTGGGTACGTTTTTATTGAAGCTAATGCAAGAAAGTATGCATTTGCTACCCCAAACGGAACTATTGGAATTCCACCAAACTACAACACAGAAGAAGTTAAAACGGATCAACTATTGCAAAAAGGCGATGTCTTGCCACCACAGTATCCTGACGAAGAGCAGGGGTTCTTTGGCAATATTGGAAACAACCCGAACATTCCAGCCGTGCTTGGTTTTGGATCGCAAGTTTTTTCTTTAAAGACACCAAATAGCCAGGAATCCATGGGAAAATCAATCACTGAGGGGAGCAGCAACTCTCCCAGCAGTGCTGTTGCTGACGTGACTCATATAACCATCACAGACAGCCCACCACCGGCTCTGAAAATTACACCACCGCCAGCAAACACCAATAAGTCTAGTAAGAATAAGAAAAATAAGAAAAAGAAGAACAAGAAAAAGAGAACTTAGGAAATTTTAAAAGTACACTTAGGAAATGTGCTTAACAACAAAAACGTCAACTTGCTATTATGTCAATAATTATATATATATATACAAAAAAACAATACACATTTTACTTTTTTGCATTGTCATATTACTTAACGTTTCTTGTTTTTAGATTTTTTTTTGTTCTTGGAAGAGCCAAAGGCTGCTGCTGCTGGAGTCTCTGCTATATATTTCTTGATTTCAGTGTTAGCAAGTATGGTCCCAGCACCAGGTACTTTGGTCAACTGTTCGTGCTTCACTATGTATTTGATAGGTTTTTTGCTAGACTTGCCTAGCTTCTTTAAGTATGGGGATTTTTTAGGTTTGTTCACTTTGGACGTGGTTTTGACCATGTTTTTTTTCTTCAGCACTTTGTTCGATACTAGGTTCATAGAGACCCCGTTTGGGCCCAGGGCACTAAGAACTCTCGACAGCTCTTTCACCTTGTTGGTGCCAAAACTGTAATGCAACCCCAGTCCTGGGTGCGAGGTCTTGAACTCTACACGCGTGGCATAGTGGTCCTTGCCCTTTGGCTTGTTTTGGAACTCGTACTTCATCACCACAAGTGTTTCCGAGGGGCACCCCTCCAACGTTTTGGCTGTACTGTTAATAAAAGTGTCAACAGGCTTAATTAAATAGTTGATTGGTGCAGTTGGCATATTGTCGGGCTTGTAATCTTTGGTTTTTAGCTGGTTTACTTCTATGGACGTTCTACAGTTGTTCATCTTCTAGAGTCTCATCAGTTTCAACAAAAAAATTGTACGTGCCCACACAAAAAGACGGGTAGCGCAGCCGGCACATGACGTTGAACAAAACAAGGTCGTATATAATAAGTAAAAAGTGTATTCGTTAAATGCTTGTGCAATACATACGTACCTGACTATACAAGGGAATTGCAGGGAGGAGACGACAGTGGTTGTACGGTTTGGGTGTCATTCAGTTGCCGGGCCACCATTGTTTTCAAAATCTCTCCCTTCACGTCTTCGGGCAAATCCATTCTAAAGACCCGGATAATGCCGTGGGAGTCACCACTGACAAGAATTGCACCTGATGTTATAGCACGAAACACGCCAACCTCTGCCGTGTCCAATGGGACCTCGCTCAGCGACTTGTTTTGATGCTTAGACTCCGTGTCTGAATTAGTCGTTGATGTTCGCGATAGTATCAAGGAGGGTATTGGAAGCGTGCTTGGGGTTGGCAAGATATTTGCAGATTTAAATTTCGGCAGTTCGTTAGGACGGAAACTGTTTGTCTTTTGGACATCGTACAACGAGCTCATTTCAAAGATAAAATCGTTGGATATGGACAAGATGTGCTCGGTTTCATGAGGGACCACTTGAACACACGTCACTGCTCCATGATGCGCATGAAAAGCCACATATGCGTTGTTTTTTATCACCGCTGGAGCATTGTTATTGTTGTTTTTGTTGTTTTTGTTGTTGTTTTCCGAGGGTAAGAAATGGCGTTGAGGTGATCCTGAAACGGAACCCTTTCTTGTTTTGTTAATTTCCTTTTTGTTGGTTAGAGCGTTTAAAATTTTTTTCATAAACCCAGGACGTTCTCTTTTCAAAGGTTCATTAGATGATAAAGAATCGTTAATATTGTTTTGAGACCATGCTGACGAAATAGAGCCCATACTATTCCTTGATTTCAAACTGAACGAGTCTCTACTTCTAGGAACATTGTGTGCAGCCAGTGTTGCAGTGTGCGAGGATTGCATCTTCCAGCCATACAACCAGTGGTCTTCACTTGGTGAAATGATGTAGGCTTCTCCATAAGTGTTGATGTTGGCATATGCTTTCAGTTGCATGGATTTGTTACTGAAACCTTTCATGATTTCTAAAGTTTGTTTTTTCTGGAAATCCATTATTCTCACTCTTGAATCGTTTGACGTAATAACCAGTCTTAATTCTCCATTTGGATCTGTAAATAATTGCAATCCTGTAATTTTAGGTCCTGGTACGATGTGGTCTATGATTTTTTTTTTATAAGAAGACGAATCGATATTTAAATAGTCGTCATCATCATTAAAGTCACTCTTAATAAGTTCTATATGGTTGTGTTTGGAAATATGGAAACAATCCAATAATCTCAATCCTTTTGTCAGGAAAACCAAAATATAACCATTGAAAGTCCCGACCACTGTATATTTCCCATCTCCCGAAGAACATTCCAAGCAAGTAATCAAGTCGTTACAATCAAATTCGGAATCAATCTCGTCATCTAAAATAGAGAATAACCTTAAAAAATGATCAAGACATCCACTCAGGAAAAATCTATCATCGGCAGGATGGAATTTCACACTAGTGACAAAATCAGGATGTTCATACTGTTTTAAAAACCCTTTTTTCTTTAAATGCCATAATTTTACAGACTTGTCTTGAGATCCGGTAAGAATAAAGTTATTACTTGACCAATCAACAGAAAGTACATCTGCACTATGACTTTGATATACTCTAAAGGGAGTTGGATTAAAAATTGGTGCATAACTTTTTTTCATGATGTTAGATTTGTCTTTTTTATTGTTATTGTTGTTGCTGTTGCTGTTGCTGTTGCTGTTGTTGTTGATATTTTTATTGTTTGAAGGCGATGACTCTAATAGGGAAGTTGGTGTGGAGTTTGAAGTAGATGATGTTGACGAAAAAGTATCATAGGACAATGCTGATGAATTCGAATTAAACGATTGTTTATTTTTTTGGATTGGAATTGGTGATGTATGCGATCTATTTTGTTTTCCATTAAAACTATGAGGAGAAGAAGAAGACGAAGAAGAAAAGGAAGAAATCAAATTATTTTCCACATCTTTTAGATGAACTCTTTCTAATGGAGTACTCATGACTTTCCATATTTTTAAAAAACCTGATTTATCACCACTTGCAAGATATTTCCCATCTTTACTGAATTCTAAACACCAAATTGCGTTAGGATGATCTTTTGTCAGTAATGAATTTTTCCTACTGACATTATTATCACTATTACCAATGGTGGCAGTCTTTGGTTGTGGTTGCGAGAGTGGATCTGAAAATATTGAAGACATAGGACTACCTAGTTCAAAAGATGTTGTATTATTATTTTTATTAGTATTATTATCAGCGTTACTGTTCGAAAACATTTTTGTATGAATTTCTTGTGCTAAAACTAATTGTCTGTATAAATGCAATTTTTTTTTTTTCCTATATGTTTCCATTTTTCTTGGATTTTTTAAAAAGGAAATATAGCTTGGTATATCGATTGATTCTAGAAGATTATTTAATAATTCATTTCTATGTGATTGCTGTTGTTGCTGTTGTTGCCTTTGCGCTATAATATGGGAATTAACAATTGATTCTTTTGAAGGAGTTCTTTTGAAAGACAGCGATTTTTTAATTTCATGAGCACCAAAATACTTATGACTGCTAGTGTTATTGGTTTTAGCAATAAAAGAACGTGGTGTTTCCGGTAATAGTATACTATGAGGCATTTTGCTTGGTAAACTTTTAGTACTCTGTGATCGATTACTTTTATTAAATCGAAGTGACTTTTCTTCCTCTTGTGGACCAGACTGTTCCTGTAATCTGATATTATCTTTTTCTTTTTCTTTTTTTTCTTCTTTTTCGTTATCGTTACTTGAAGATATACTCTTATTGTCAAGAGAGAGTAATGGGATATGTATCACTCCATTGTCTTTATCATCATTGTCCACAATCTCAGACATTGTATATCCTGTTTGAGTCTCAATCTCTTTTTTATTCGTAGTGATATCTCTCAAATTATAGTATTTGCAATTTTTTTTTTTTTTATAATTAACCTTATTATTTATACGAGTCTAATTAGTTCTCTAAAAATAGCATTAACTAACTTTTAATGACAAGTATATTTCCCCTTTACTCGTTTTCAAAAATATAGACACACAGGGTTTCGCATTCTTTGCCCGGTTAAATAAGATTTTTTTTCAATTTTTTTTTTTTCGTTTCCGTTTCCGTTTCGTTCTTTGATTTTCCTTCTTTGAATGCATTGTTTTACCGGAATAATATTGTACTAAAATGAAATTAATTATTCAATAAATTAATAACCAATAGAAATTTTTTTTAAAGTGATATAAAGTAATGACACAGAATACAATAGTATAATTTAGACAATTAATTAAAGTAAATTCATATAACTATCATTACCCTCAATTCTTTATTTCTATTTCCATGTATTTTAAACTTTTAATATTATTAATATTATTTTTTCTAGGCACAAGAACAAAAAAATGAGTTATTATTGTTAGTATTGTTAATTTTATTATTATCATTATTATTATTATTATTATTATTATTATATCAATTTTCCCTTGTTCCACGGAACAAGAATTTAAGAGATATTATTTTGTCAATAAAAACAATAAACATTTCAAAGAGCAATTGGTAATAATATCTAACAGAATGTTAAATCTGTGATTGGTATTTAATGGAAAAGGGGAACAAACCAATCGAACAATTTAAAGAATATTATTGTTGTTGTTGTTGTTGTTGTTGTTGTTGTTGTTATTCATTACAATCTTTCTCTTTTTCTTTTTTTTTTTTCAGAGGTAAAAGACATGTGACCCGCTTCTTCATGTGAACAAGTAAAAAAATAATAATATTATCAACACTCCGAACAAACAAACAAAAAGCCGGTACCGGTTCTTGGAAACCCGGCAAAAAAAAAAAAACTAGAACTTTACCGATGACGATGATGATGGATGTTGTTGTTGTAACGGTTTTTTTCTTTTTTTTTTGTTTTTTTCTTTCTTTTTTTTTAATCGAATCTAAAAATTTATTTCCTCAATAATTAATCATATGAGTGATATCTTTTTTTTATAATATAATTTTTACAAAAAAAAAAAAAAATAATTTTTTTTTTTTTTTTTTTTTTTTTTTTTTTTTTTTTTTTTTTTTTTCTTTTTTTATTTTTTTTTTTTTTTTTTTATTTTTTTTTATATTTTTTTTTTTTTCACTTTTTTTTTTTTTTTTTTTTTTTTTTTTTTTTAAAGCAAGACGGGGAAACGGAGGGTTTTTGGGGGACTGGGATCTAGACGTTTGTTTTTTCCAACTAATTTTTTAAAAAAAAACAAAAAAAAAAAAAAAAAAAAAATAAAAAAAAAGAAAAAAAAAAAAAAATAAAAAAAAAAAAAAAAAAAAAAAAAAAAAAGGTGTGGAAGAGAGAAAGTACAATGGGCGATTAATTAAAGATAAATTAGCTATGCCAAAAGAAACCTGGAAAAACTGACTAAAATTTAAATAATTGTCTATGATTTTATTTATTTATTTATGTTGTTTATTTGAATTGTTATTTACATATATAGACATCTACCTGTTTACTTTCTTGCAAAGAAAACCATTTAATCTTTGATTTCACCAGATTCTTCAACAACAACTTTGGCTCTTGATTGCCCAGACATGGAACCACATGCTTCAATAGCCTTGATAGCTTCAAACCCTTTGACAACTTCACCGAAAACTGTGTGTTTCCCATCTAGATAGCTTAGATCTGGATTGGTGGTAATGAAAAATTGAGAACCATTGGTATTTGGACCAGCATTGGCCATACTCAACAACCCAGATTTGCTGTGACCCTTGATGAAATTTTCATCAGGCATTCTTCCTCCAGTCAAAGCAGATTTACCACCAAACCCATTGGTCAAATCGGTGTCACCACCTTGGATCATAAAATTAGGAATGATTCTGTGGAATGGGGTACCTTTGTAACCCCATCCCTTTTCACCAGTACACAACAGTCTGAAATTTTCACATGTCTTTGGAGTAACATCGTCATATAGTTCAAATTCAATTCTGTCCAACTTTTTAGAGTCAATTGAAACATCAAAAAATACTTTGGTACCTAATGCAGCAGCAGAAGAAGAAAAGAAACGACTGGATAAACCAACTGATTTTTGAGCAATAAATTTAGAAGCTAGCATAATTGTGTTTGTTGTTGGTTATTAGTTTATTTTTTTTTTGGTTGTTTGTTGAAAGTTTATATATGCCTTTCCTCCTCTTCTTAAAACCTTCTTTTCTTCATCAAAGAGAAAATAAAATTTTAGTAAATTTGAAAACAAATATATTGCTACCCGCGCACAAATGGCAACTAACTAGCTAATTAATTAAACCGAATAAAAAATAAATTCACATATATATTCACAAACTAATCATAAGGATATATGTCCAAGGTGTATTCTTTGATTTCAGAAAGTTTCTCGTAAAGGGTGACTAAATACTTGTGAATATCATTTCCTGTTGAATTTTTCCCTTTTAACTGTTTTTCTAATAATTCATGAAAGTTACCCAATACTTCAATTTTATGACCTGTAAAACTGTTTGTTTGCATTATAATATCATGTTGTGCTATAATATCCCCTTCAAATCCATACGATCCTTTTAAAAATAAATCTTTGATTTTCAATATTTTCTTATTTAAAGATTTCATTTTGAAAAGTAATTGTATTTTCGTGTTTAAATGATACCAGGGATAGTCTATGAGAGTTTGCTCTTGTAATCTGGTATTGTACAAATCAATACTATTAAAAATCGTTTCCAAATCTTCTAATATTTTTTCAACCTTATTATAACACTTTTCTTTATTCTTGTCAATGACTAAACTATAATTTTTCAACAATGTATTATAAACATGTTTAATTTCAGTAAAATATTTTCCTAAATCGTATTCAACTACTTCCCTTTCACCAATGGTTAACGCTAAAAGACCAATAAATTGAGATAAACTCGAATGAGCTACATAATCTGGATCTATAAGCTCTTCAAATAATTCCATAGACATATAATTGGAGTTATGAGGGAATGCAAAATTAGCATTGCGAAATTTACAACTCACCGAGGGGATTCCATTTTCGCTTAAAAAAATAGATGCTCTTGATGATGAATCATGCTCTGTTAAATTCAACATTTGTGTATTGTCTATTTGTAAAAACTTTTCATATAAATTACTTTCATCATTATTCTTGTATGAATCATCACCCATTTTCAAACTTTCATCCGAATAGAAAGGCGTTAATTTAGCAGCTGTTTTAATCAAACTGTTCAACATTTTATTGCTACTGCATTCAAAAATAGTGTTCCCAGTAATCAACTCTTTCCCTATATCAATATAAACAATATTGTTATTTTTATTGTTCATACCAAGTTTTCCATCAGAATTGTGTTTTTCCAAGTATAATTTTGCACCAAAAGTATCGTATGTATCCCCGTCAAAACTTATCAATTTGATTGTTCTTAAAGGTTTCCAACCTCTTTCTTTTAATGCACTCAATCCTCTACATAACTCTAAGAAAATCAAATGTGCACTGTTAAAACCTTTGTACGTGAATAAATCTCTTTGATACCCAATAACAACTGCACTGGATTCCCACATACCTGGAATTGTAATAACTATATTATTCAAGTTGGAAATCTCTTGTACAGAATCTGGATATTGATTTGAATTTAATTGTAATTTGTACTGATTATGAGTTTTCTCAGATTTCAAAGCCTCTAAAATTGGTACGACTTCATTATAACTTAAAGAAATAACTGGAATATTAATATCCGTGTCATTGTTCAATATGGAATGTCTAGAAATATATTTGTTTGAGAAATAATAATCATCGTTCAAGTTTTTTCCATTATAAACAATACAACCAATAGCTCCATAATTCATTGCGTTTTTTATTTGAGAAACTAATGAAATCTCTTTACTTAGCTTTATCAAATGGATTTTTCCCTCTAATTTCTCTTTTTCTCCAACAACAAGTAAAGACGCATATTTTTCCTCTGTTGCGACATCCACCTCCATTCCATATCCATTTAAGGAAAAATTGTTAAATCCAGAAAAGATATAGCTTTCAAGAGACTCAGAATCGCAACTTGTTGAGTCAAAACATGGCTCTTTTAATTTGGGCTCAAAAACCGTTTCTCCTGAAAATGCATCATACATTCTCACTTCAATTTTCATATTGTACAGGTCCTTATTAAACGGATACTGCTCTAACTTTGGTTTCATGTTCAATTTTTCGTCTAGATATGTGTATGTTGAACGCATCAAAATGTCATCCCCAATCAAACTATTAGAGCCACTGAAATTTTGCACAAGTTCTGAATATTTATTTTCCTGTTTCAAAGTATCCATATAAATTCTGTATATTTCTGGCTTGGTTAATTGTGTCGAAAAATGGAATCTTCTAAAATCTCTAGATAGTGATGTTCTCGGTAGAAATGCCAAGGTGAATGCAATATAAAAAAGCCCCCCTGCTATAAACATAGTTAGAAACAATTTGAAATGTTTATATTTTGCAACTCTGTGATAATTTTCTTTGAGAGTTGTTATTGTTGCTGCACGTTTTCTTGCCAGGAAAGAGGTTATTGAAGTTGATCTGTGGTTTCCGCTCCTTGATTGTTCAGTGTTCTCCAAGCAGTGTTCATTAGCAGTTTCCCCATACGGCCATTCGACGTTTCCCATATCATCATCATCATCATCATCATCATCATTAGCGTTTGTTGAGGATATATCTTCTAGACCTCTAACTGCTCTAAATGTTTCTTGATTGTGGCCATTGTTTTCCCTTTCTAAAGACCCGTACAGGGATCGTTGACCAGATATCAAGGCTGTGTTTTCCAATTCCTGTGACATTTAGTCTCAAGTATGATTTGTCTATTTTTTGTTTTTTTACTATATAAAGCTCAATCATTCCACATAATACTATATATACATTTAAAAAACAGAGTACTTTCTTCCGATCTGAAAGACACTTTATAAACGAAAACGGTCCTAAAGGGCGCAAAAAAATGAGCAGCTATCGGGTAAAAAAATGAGAGTGAGAACCGTTTTAATTTAATCCAAATATCAGTAAGATTATTTGTAGGAAATCACTGCTTGGCAGATGTTTCGGAAACTGGAGAATCCTTTACAACAACGACTAGAGTACTCTCTTTCACATCATCTATTTTCTTCTTTTTGTTTTTGATATTTAGAAGAAACTCTTCTTTGTTTTCTCTGTTTTCAACAAACTCGCCAATTCTTTTGTTGTTTGTAACACCATTTACAGAGCGAAAGTATGGTTGACATCTCCAATATGGTACTTTCTTGTAATGATACAGTTCGTTACTGCTTTCTAAGTCATCTTCGATAACATCTCTCTCAGGATATTCTTCTAGAATATTTCTTACAATCTCTTCAATCGGTTTGACCAGCTTTTCTTCTATTTCATCAAACGATAATTTATACAAGTTTAATGGGCCCAGGTTGTTTCTTAGTTCAGTATGTTTCTCAAAAAAAGGTCTTAGAATTTTGAACAAGTGAGATTTCACTGAATGCATGGAAGCTTTAGACTCTTTGTTCAATTCTTTCAAAATTTCAAAATAATCTTTGGTGACAACATCAACTCTTGGAAAGACTTTGTCTTTGTCTTTCATTTCACTATCGTTTTGGAAATTAAATATACCGGGATTGTATAGATTACCTTCTGCACTCATCACAGCATCACAGCCAGTTTCTGTCAAACATTTTTGTATATCTTCTGAGTACAAAATGTTCCCATTGGCAAACACAACTTGCTTTTCAAGTTTTGTAACACATTGAATCTTCTGTCTAATATGTTTGATATAGTTCCAATCAGCTAGACCTGTTATTTGGCCCTTTTGCTCTCTTAATCTTCCGTGAACAGTTAGCCATTCTGCTCCTGAGTCAACACACATTTGAGCATATTCAAGGGATTTTTCAATTTCTGGGAAAATTCTAATTTTACAAGTGGCATGTGTCTTGGTGATTTCCTTTTTCAGACCTTTCAGCAAATCAGAAACCAAATTCCAATCTTCCATCAAAAAAGAACCGTAATGTCCCTTTCTCGCTATACCCTGAGGACAACCTAAATTTAAATCAATTCCGTCACATTTTCCCTCTACAAATTTTGCAGCAGCAACCAAATATTGTGGATCGTTTGCACAAAACTGCACGACCAATGGTCTATCGAATTTAGAGTTCCCGTCCAAGTTGTCATTCCACATGTCGTTTCTGTATTTTTCATTGGTGGCAAATAACTTGGCGTGGAACATTGGGGTGTAGCAGAGTTCTGCTCCGTACTTTCTACTCAGCATTCTCCAGGCCAACTCACTTTGATCGACCATCGGAGCAACAATTTTTTTTGGTTCGCCCAAATGCTTATACAGCTGTCTACCTGTCAAACTATTCATTTCCGTTTTTGAACTAGGTTCCATGACTCTCCTTCTATATTTTGGTGTAGTTGGTCTTTACGTTCTTTTCTGGAACAGCAATTGACCAATATCAAGAGCCTTTGACAACTCATAGTTTGCAAGGTCATCACTGTTTCCATAAGAGCAAGAAAAGAAAAAAGAAAAGTTTCGCGCGTTTGCAATGCAATAAAGTGTTGAATTAATAAAGAATATTTTGTCAATGCAACAGACACTGTGCTGCTTAATCTTTAGTTAAAAGCGTTTACCAGTGGTTTATTCTATTCCATTTTTGGATTGTTTTAAATTTAAATGTCAGTTTTTTAAAACCTTTGTTTACTTTTTGTTTTCAAAGCAAAGTGATTCTCTCTGCTGTTCCTCTATGAGTCAAACTAGATGTTTGAACTAACAAAAGTAAACAAAAACTCACCATTATAATACTTTATAAAACTAGTTTTATACCAAGGAATAGACATAGATCAAAAATTAATAAATAGTACATACACATTTTATACGCCTATTGTTGTGTTTCGGCAAGTGGCACAACAGGGATAGTTATATACTGACAACGATTAAATAAACAACTGGCAAAATTCAAGGAGGCTGGCCATACAGGTGCATCACCTAAAATTCTGACACCCAGGTACAGACATTTTGCTGACAGCTTACACCCAAATATGGTTGCACAAAGTTTTTCTTCGTCCTGCAACAGATGGTTAAGTTGCTCACTCGTGTAGTTTAAGGGTGTTTTCACTGTTGGATGCAGTTTCGAATCGATTTGACTTTTCTCCAAGGATAGATTGTTTTCTAATTTTTGCAAAATAATTTCAATTTGTATCCACAAATTTTTATCAAACTCACTCAATTTCATGTATTTCACAGAATGTTCCAATACTTGCAAATAAACAGAAAGAATAACAATAGAGGTGAAAATGCATGTGATAAAAAAAATAGGAGTATTAATTGATGATTTTTCTGAATTGTTAGCAAATGAAATTGTCTCAGTCCATAATTTAATAGTGTCTGTACAATATACAGATGCCTCTCTCAACAGGTTCTTATTGTACTCTTCACCACTTGAGTCATTTTTGGAACAACAAGTCACCATCAAGTTGTCCAAAATCTGATTAACTTCAACCCAGTTTTTCAACCAGATCTTCTTCATTATTGGAGCAATATTCATACACTTACGCAACTTGGCAAAATTGTACAATGGCAAAATTAATTTCAGCTTTGGATTGCCCATAATGTTTTGTTTAGTAGATTCTTCGTAAAAAACACCTCCATTTTTCAAATAAAGACGTTCCCAAGTTTTTAACAATTGCCGTATTATCGGTTTTGATTTTAGTTCCCATTGAATTGAGTTGTAATTTTTTGATCTCTCTATGAAAATCTTTTCGTGAATGGACAGTAACATGGACATCAAAGTTGTTTGCGAAAGTCTTCTTGTATGGAAATCATCCAACTCAAAAATGTTGTCGATTTGATTATTAGTTTGATCAGTTGAGCTATTACTCAAGTATCTTAAACAGTGCGTGTAGTCATCACCACCATTACTCAACTCAACCAAAGTAAATTTTGAATCTAGATTGATTTTGTACTTATTGCGAATGATCTTGTACCATTCCTTATGATTTGGTGCAAAAAACAAGTCTTGTTGCAAACATGGAATACCACCTTCTTTCAAATCAATACTATGCATTCTGCAATCTAAACCTACCAAGGAGGTAAACAAGTTAGAAATTAACAATACAATATGACAAGTTCTGATTCTCGATTGTGCTCTGATAAAGTAATCGAATATCTCTTTCATGTTTTTGTCGTCGATTTTCTTCTGTATAACTTTAAAATCAATCGGTGGATTAATAATTTTCTCCAAAGGTTTGTTCAAATTTTTAATCTGAATAATTTTAATTAAAGTTTTCAAATGTGTAGAAACCTGTGAATTTATTTGAGGTGAACTGTGAAATATTTCCACAAAAGTTAATAAAACCATGGTCTGGATAAACCAAAGAGGCAGTTCATCTCTGTCGTAGTAAGATATATCAAAAGCTTTATGTTGATCTTTTTTAAGCGGCTTCACTTTGAAAAATTCTGAATTCGATGAGTCAGTGGTTTTGACAGAGAAAGATTCTAGCAATTCTCTAACGTGATGTCTAGAGATACTAAATAGTTGCATGGAATGGTAAGAATGGAATGAGTACAGCGAACCAATACATGCAACCGAGGTTAAAATGGAATGGTTTTCAAACTTTGGTTTGATTGAATCCAAATGGATAAAATCAAAATAGGGATGAAATTCCTTTTGATACAAGTTGATATATTGATTCAACTCTCTCGCTTTAGGAAACTGTGTCAAACTGTGCGTTTCCATAATTTGTTTTCTTAAATTTTCATCAAACCATTTCAAATTAGAAACTTTCGGTTTGGAACGGGTTCCACTTTTGTTGTTTTCAGTTTTTTTATTAGACCATGAGGTAGCAGATGAAGTCGATGAGATTGAGGATGACGAAGACAAAGCACGCGGATTACCCATGGGCGTTGCTTTAGAAGGTGGGGAGTTTGCCGTTGTTGCAGAAGGAGTTCTGGTCGGCGTTAAAAGATTATCTTCTCCAGCAGAATGTATATTTGTCATTTTCAAATGAGAAGTTTGTATACCATTTAGAGATGAAGCGCCAGTAATTGGAGAAGCTAAATCTACAGGCGAGGTGGTGTTAGGAAACAGTTGTTTCCACAAATCCACTTGTCTTTGCTTAAACAACCACGGCACCGAGTCTTCTTCTGTGGTAGATTTCAACTCTTGCTGAGGATTTGAAACACTGGCGATCAAATCAGGTTGTTTAAACAGACTTGGTGTAAGTTTCAACAAAGGATCGTTCACAACTTCCTGATTGCCTTGTTTTTCAAGAAGAATTTTCGAGATTTTTGAAGGTTGAGATTGGTTAGAGGAAATAGAAATAGGAAGAATCTTATTTGTAGTAGTGGCGGTAGTAGTATTGTAAGTGTCGTTATCAAACCCAATATCGTTAAAGTGAGAATTCAGGTTGTTGCTTTCTTTCAAGTCGTCTTCAAAATGCGAGTCTATAAAATCACTCAGCCAGTTTCCTTGAATTTCCTGGATTTGTTGACTATTTGTAGACATTTGAGAGAGATATCCAGCCTTATTTGAATTATTATCAGTGCTGCTTTGCATCAGTTGTTGTTCTTGTTTTGGAACTTCTTGTTTTTGTTGTTGTAATTTTGGTGTTGGAACAGATTCCTCTAAACCATACATTGGATTTGTCATTTTTAAAAAATCCACAACACTTGGAGAATAAGATGGAAACTGTTGATGATCATTTGTAGAATTCTCAATAGATGCTGAAGTAAAATTTTGTAAGTTATTCATTTGTTCAGATTGTGAATTAAGTATACTAGAATACAATGGTAGTTGTGATAAATTCAAACTAAATGATTTTTTGTCATGATTATTGTTGATATCAGATTGATCTATCAATGATTGTTGTCGGTGTTGTAATTGCTGTTGATAGTTACTGGGCAGTTCAGTTGATGTGATTTTTTGTAATTTTTTTTTGTAATTATTATGCTCATAATTTTTTCCATCAATTTTCACATTATTTTCGTTTAAAAAATGTTGTTGTGGTAATATAGTATCAAAATTTTGAGCTGAGGAGTTATTATCGAATTCAAATTTCATTGATTTACTTGCATCTGGTACATTTGCCATCGACCCCAAGGTATTATTACTACTATTATTATCATTTTTTTGAAATAAAGAATAATTTTCTTTCAAACCAGTTTCATTAAAATTATTGATAACATTGTTACTATTGGTGTAAGTATTTGAAGTACTTGTATTGGTATTATTAGGAACTCCATCTTGATCTAGATGCAAATCAGGTAGCAAATAATCCAAAAATAAAAAATCTTGTGGGCCTAATTGTGGCGTTGAGAATCCTACTTGCTGATGAGAAATCAAATGACCATCAGTGTTATTATTATTAATATGAATGTTACTATTCTTAGTATCTTGTATTTGTGTGGTCATTGTTCCTCTTGGAGAAGAAAAGGAAGAAGTTGTTGGATCTATAATGCTTTGCATTTTTGCATCAAATGGTTGGGTTTCATTTTGATTTATCAAATCAGCAGTTGTTGAGTTAGTGTTGTCATTTTTTGTAGATACACTGTCCATATTATTATTAATAGTATTACCATTAGTACTTGTATATGTATTACTTGAACTGGCACTAAACGAAGCATGTCTTGGTCTTTTCCTTTTTGGAAGATCTTGAACATTTTCATTGTTATCTATAAAGGGATGTTCTTCTTGTCCTTGTCCTTGTACTTGTTCTTTTTTTGGTTCTTCTTTCATCTTAATATCACTCTTATCATTCTTGTTATCATTCTTGTTATCATTCTTGTTATCATTCTTGTTATTGATTTTTATTGTTTCTGTACCTAATTCGTTAGAATTGAATAATTGCCAATGTAAAGTTCTCTGATGCCGTAGAACCAAGTCACTTCTAGCAAATGTTCTTCCACAAAAAACACATTCATAAGGTCTTACTTGAGTATGTGCAAGCGAATGTCTTTTCAAATGTTCTCTTCTAACAAAACCTCTTAAACAAATTTCACAAAGATAAGGTCTTGGTTTATCTGTTCTTATTCTTCTTGAATTTTTAGGAACCAAAGCATTTGTTGTTTCGTTTTCAGGTGATGTATTGTCATTGTCATTGTCATTATCATTTTCATTGTCATTGTCATTTTCACTATAATTAACAGTAGGAGATGTGTTTTGAGATTTTATTTTTTCCTCAACAATATGATCAGTCATACCTCTTGGTTTGCACAGTTTATATT
The DNA here is from genome assembly GCA_030580555.1 of Hanseniaspora taiwanica (nom. inval.). Lineage (NCBI taxonomy): Eukaryota > Fungi > Ascomycota > Saccharomycetes > Saccharomycodales > Saccharomycodaceae > Hanseniaspora > Hanseniaspora taiwanica (nom. inval.). The sequence continues at coordinate 160,157 of JAKTSY010000003.1, read as the reverse complement.
TAATCAAATCACTTTATTTGTACTAACAATAATACAAAATATTATTGAGATAAGGGAGTAAGTGGGTGAATGAGAAAGGGAATGGGTAAGTAAATGAGTGAATATATTTTCTTATTTTATGTTTTTAAAACTAAAAAAAAAAAAAAACAAAGGCGGCAAACGTATTAACGTGTAGTATTGACTGTTTACAGTAAGTATGTACGTAAGTAATGAATTGTAATTTTTTTTCTTTTCTTTGCAAAAATAAATGAGTTACTCTGTTGTAAATTGTTTTGTTTTATATCTAATTGCCTGTATTATTACTCTATGTGCTTTTCGACTTATTAAATGGTTTCAGATCAAAAAATAAACAAACGAAAACCTCATCTTCAATTGGTTAAAATTTTTAAATTTTTAAATTTTAGAATTCTAATTTTATTATTATTTTTTTTTATCAGAAGAAGCAAGAAACGTGAAAAAAAAATAAAAATAAAAATAAATTAAAAAAACCTGATTTTTTTTTTTTTTTTCATTTTTTTTTCATTTTTTCAGAAACACACAAAAAAAAAAATAATGTTTGATTAATTTAATTAATTAAAATAATTAGTTTTAAATTAAGTAAACTTTTTATGTTTTTTTTTTTTTCTTTCTCTTTTAATTTATTAGATCTCGGCATTCGGATATATCTAGGAGAGTTTTTTTTTTTTATTTTTCTCACATTATAGAAAAAAAATCAATACTCGGTTAAGTTTAAACCCCGAAGTGTTATTATTTCTACAGAGAGTATCTTTTTAGTGATATCTTCCATTAATGAATTAAGTCAAAGTCCAAGTCCAAGATACGTATATATAGTAATAATAGAAAAAAAAAAAAATGTGTGAATTCTCTGACACTCATATCTCATGCACATAACAAAATTATATGATCCATTAGAGTTCTTATGAATTCTCAACAAAAACTGTTGGGGGTTAATCTTTCCACACAGGAATCACGAACGTAATATATGAATAATATATTTATAAAATAAATAATAATATTAATCCGTACTGTCATAATTGTGGGATTTGATACTTTTTGGACAAAAGTGGTTTTTTATTATTCTATTTATTATATATTACTAAAAACACTATACTTATCCATAATTAAACACATCTTGCATTATATACTAACTACAATTGTTTTATTTACTTCACGAGCAAAACAAAAAATGTAAGAGGAAACATAAAAAAGGAGAAGAAGAAGAAGCAGAAAAAAAATTGAAAAGGGCATTTTTTTTTTGTTTCTTTCAAGTAAATTTAATAATTCGGTAATTTGAATAATGTGATAATTAATGTATAATTCATACTCGGACAATACATACGTATTCGGTATATGAAGCAGTCGGTATATGAAACAGTCGGTATATGAAACAGTCGGTATTAAAAAAAAACAAAAAAAAACAACAAAAAGTGTGGTCGTCGTTTATATGTCGGTATTATTTTTTTATACATCTTTGTGTCAGAATTTTTGACTACTGTTTTTTTAACTCATATATTGTGGTGGGTATACACAAAAAAAAATAAAAAAAATAATATAACAACAACCTTTACTACGTGGTAAATCTTCGTATCGATGAAGTAATAATTTACCAAGATTCAAAATTAATTGTTGTACATATGTATATATTAAAACAAAAGGCACTGATAAATAAATATAGATAAAAAAAAAACAGAAAAAAAACAACTTAAAATAGCAAAATCAAGAAATGGACAATTTTATCAATATATCGACTGAAATTGGTGAATCTATTCCTCCACAAACAGATCATGCAGTGTCTGTAAGTTTACCAACATGGGCTGCTAATATTGGTTATGAAGAAGGTGATCCGACTATAATAAACAGCTTAACAACAGGTTATCCAAGATTCTTCATCCATTTATATATTAAACATTTATGTTCATTAATTTTAAATAAATTTTCAAGTAATGAATCAATTGAAAAATGTCTTATATTTTCATCATATAGTGTAGCTAAAAGATGTAGAGAATATATTAAAATCAAAAGAACAACATTTGCTGCATCTCAAAATAATTTAAATTACCCAATTAGAATTCTTCAATTAAGTAGTGAAAAACCAAAAGATTTAGATGAAAGTAGATATAAACAAGAATGTAAAGTTTCTGTTATATTTGTTCATTCAAACGATTTCCCTCTTTTGAAACAATATTGGCAACATACAGGTGAAGGTATTTCATCAAGAGTTGCCGAATATATGTTAAAAAACTTATTTAAACTCGATAACGATACTTTGAAAAAAATATCAAAAGGTCATTCAACTATTACTAATTCTATACAAAATGATAAAAATAATGATAAAATTGTTAGATTACAAGATAAAGATAAAGATATTACTTCAAATGCTTTTATAGAAGAAAGATTTGGTAGATCTATGGATATGTCCATGGGGAAAATTGCAAAAGAAATGATTAAAAAAAGAATTGCTTTGAAAGTTGTTGATGTTGGAACTGGAGAAAATAACCTTGATTCCTTATCACCATCATCATCATTATCATTATTGAATTTCTCAGAGTCATCACTACCAGCAGCAGCATTACAACTGAGAGGTGAACATAGAAATAGTACAAGTAGTAACCACAATATGAATCATCATGTTGTAGTAGTGGAAGGAAATTCAACAGAACAGACTCCAACAATGACAACAAGTAATCTACTTGAAAATAGTATATCAAATGATACCTCAACAAGAGATTCTCATGGAAATATTGGATTACCAATACCAGTTATGGAAGATGATGATATAGAATATTTCACACCAGACCAACAACAACAAAACTTGTGCGTTGATCCACATAAAGATGTATATTTGTTCCCAAGCGGAATGGCTGCAATTTTCACAGCTCATCGGTTATTATTAGAATTAGATTCTATTAGAGTTAAATCAAGAATATCATCTGGACAAAGTGTCTCAAAATCTTCTTCAGTAATAGGATATGGACCACCATATAAAAAAACAGTTATGTTTGGATTCCCCTATACAGATACTTTGTCTGTTTTACAAAAATTCAATCATACACATTTTTTACCTGTTCAAAAAACTGCAATGCAACAGTTGGAAAAAATATTACAAACTGGTGAACAAATTTTAGCCGTTTTCTTGGAAACTCCATCAAATCCATTACTAGAAATGGGTGACATTTTAAAACTACAGGAATTGAGTGAAAAATATGGATTTTACATTGTTGTTGATGATACAATTGGAGGATTTATTAATTTGGATATTTTACCCCATACAGATATTGTTGTTTCTTCGTTAACCAAGATTTTCTCAGGTGATTCTAACGTTATGGCAGGCTCCTTAGTTTTAAATAAAAAATCACAATTATACGATTTTGCCATTAATGAATTTTTCGTCAAATCTTATGAAGACCTTTTATGGTGTGAAGATGCTATTTGTCTTGAAAGAAATTCAAGAAATTTTGTTCAAAGAAGTTTAAAAGTTAACAAAACAACAGAATGGTTGATAGATAATGTTTTGCAAAAATATGAAAATAATGATACAAATAAAGGTAATAATTTATTTAAAAAAATTTATTATCCTAAAAATTCATCTCCTGAAACAAAAAAAAATTATGATATGGTTAAGACAACTATTGGTGGATATGGTGAAGTTTTTTCATTGGTTTTCAATGATTTGAAGAAAGCTCAAGTTTTTTTCGATAATTTAAAATTGTGTAAAGGTCCTTCCTTGGGAACAAATTTCACATTATCATGTCCATACACTGTTATTGCACACTATAGTGAATTAGAACAGGTGGCTGAATACGGAGTTTCCACTGCATTAGTAAGAACAAGCGTTGGTTTAGAAGACCCATCGTACTTACAACAGGTTTTCCAATTTGCCATCGATCAAGCTTTGAGCAATTGAAACCGTGGAAGATAATCATTCTGTACCTATAGACATATTTCTTATATAGATCTTAATTATCATTATTGTTATAACATTCTATTTATCTTGAATATATATATATTTGTATGTATGTATGTATAAAACACATCAATGTGGTTAATCACCCTCTATATTTCAAACTTTTGCTTATTTTAGAAAGGTAATAAAATATGTGTATTCATTGTATTTGATATTTTACATTGGCATTTTTTTTAGTTTTTGTTTTTTTTTGTCAAAAGAGATGAGCTCAATTTATTTTCTTTTATTTTGATTCATCTTTTTCAAGCTCAATGAATTTACCACCATTTTGAAATCTTGGATTTCTTGGATCATTAATGAATTCAGAGGTATTAGCACTCAAATTAGCAGCTTTGCCCACTAACCAGTATGTAACGATACCAGTGACAAAAAATGGCCAGTATGGTTTTAAAACGGGGGTAGGATATGTTCTCAATGCCATTGTGTATGTGTGTATGTGTGTATATGTGTTTGCTTATGCTTAGAGCTTTTTTTTTTTTTGTTATTCTTGAACGGTTAGGACTAGTATACTTAAAACTTCTCATTGTTATGTTGAGAGTAGAAACATATCATTGTCGTATAATGTGATTTAATTTTTGAAGTGAATCAAAATTGAACTGATTGGCTCGTTCAAAGTGATACATTGTAATATCAGTTGCTCACGTGCTTAATATGGGAGGAGTTTTTTTAATAATACCACGTGATACATTATTAATAGAGAGTGTCGGACATTTCCGAGATTCTTTCAACAGTTTTACCCAAATATAATAATTATGACTAAAAAAACTGTTAAATATGATTCGGATAACTCCGCGAAGAATTGTATGTGCTTTTTTTTGTTTTTTGAATTATTCAAACCCAATGTTTATGTTTTCACAGCTGAGTAATAATTAGTATTAAATTGAATGAATAATAAGAGATAAGATAACACTATTTTGATATAGGTAATTAAGTTTTTTGCTGAGAGAAAAAAAAGGGGGTATACACATAATTGAAGTTGTGAATCAGAATGAAAAAAAAAATGGCAATGTTAATGAATTGTATATAAACCCTTGTCTTGTTTTAGATAAGAAATAAATAATTGGATTTCAAATTGATTTATTACATCCATTCCAAAATGAAAAATCATAAAACCACCAAAGAGTTTACTTCCACAAAAAAAATAAATTACAAATATTAAAGTGAACATAAAGATGTCTTCAGACTCAGTAGTGACATATTCTAAAGATCAAGAAACTGAATTCAAACACATAGTTTCAACAAACTATCACGGTATCAACTGTATCAGTTCTCATCTTGATACTGTTAAAATTGTTGAAGTCAGTGATGAATTTTTCGCTGAAGCTAAAAACCTTATCAATCCAAAACCACCTATTCAAGATAAAACTAGATACGTTTTTGAAGGAGCCTGGTACGATGGTTGGGAAACTAAAAGACACAATGAAAACGAATACGATTACGTGATTTTCAAAGTTGGTGTTGAAGCTTGTAAAATTATCGGTTGTGAAGTAGACACAGCCTTCTTTAACGGTAACCATGCATTGTATTCCGGTGTAGATGCCTTGTATCACGATAGTGGTGAATATGATGAGTCGGCAGAAGATGTTGTCAAAATTAGTAAAGATGATCCAAGATGGGAATCCGTGATTGCCAAGACTTCATGTGGTCCTTCCCAAAAACAATTTTTTTTGAGAGAAAATGGATTGACTGAAAAAAGTTACAACTATATTAGATTGAAAATGTATCCAGATGGTGGGATTGCAAGATTCAAACTTTATGGGAAAGTTGTTCCTGGGGCACACACGTTTTCAGCAATCAATTTACAAAAGGGTAAAGGTGTTGATTTTGCAGCTGTTGAGAATGGCGGTGTTGTATTGGGATGTTCTGATGAAAATTTTGGTCCAAAGGATAATTTAATTTTGCCTGGCCACGGTACAGATATGAGTGATGGTTGGGAAACTGCAAGATCTAGAACTCCGGGTCATGTTGATTGGGCTATTATCAAGCTTTGTAAAACTTTGTCACATTTAAATGAAGTCGTAGTGGATACCTCTTTTTTCAGAGGCAACTATCCACAATACGTGAAAGTCCTTGGTATCAATGATCAAAATGATAGCAATGTGTTGGCTTCAGTTGAAGATGATTCCAAGTGGGTAGAGCTTGTTGGGAAATCCAAAACCAGTGCTGATAAAGAGCATTTTTTCGAATTCAACAAAGATATAGAACTGACTCATATTAAGTTTATAATCATTCCAGATGGTGGTGTCAAAAGATTCAGAGTATTTGGCCATTGAGGTTAAAATCATTTATTTATTTCATCTAAATATTCAAATATGTAACTTTAGTTTTGTCCTTTTAATTTATAATAATATTTTATACAACATGAACGGTTTTTTTTTTTTTTTCTCTCTCTTTTTCGCAGTTTACTCGATGTGTCGATGTGTTGATAATATCACCACTTGCAGAAAAGACAAACCAATCGCTTCAACCATGTCATTTTATAACAAACTAGATCAAAGATATCCCATTGAGTCATTAACCGAGCTGATTAAATCAGAAAATTTTGCGATAAAATGCTTAGATTTTCAGAATTGTTTTGAAACCATATCTTGCAACAAATATTACCAAAAAAGACTGCTAAAATTGTTCATCGATTATCCATCTCTACTAACATACGGTGGAGTTGATACAGAAGACAACGAGGAACTGCAAGAATGGATTCAGGAGACATACATGATGTATCTAAACACTCAATTTGATCCAGATGTAGTAGACGTCATTACATATCACATTCCAGCACCAGGAGATGCTGCTGCTGCAGCAATGGAAATCAAGATAAGAGAGATCCCATACAAGATCAGTGGGAACAATACTACTGGGTTTCGTACGTGGGAAGCAGCACTATACTTGATATACTACATGTACACGGAAAATCAGAACTTGTTGCATACTTATACTAGCGACACTAAGACAACAGAAACTTTGAAAATTTTAGAACTAGGGAGTGGAACAGGGATATGTGGATTGGCATTGTACAAGTATGGTTTAAACTCATCGAACTTTCAAAGAAAAATTACTCTCACTGATGGGTCTCAGGAAATTGTAGATGATATAATTCCTTTCAATTACCAATTGAATAAAACAGTCTTATGTGATGCACAAGCACACCTAGATATTAAACAATTACTATGGGGAAAAGAGTTTTTCCAACCAGAACTCCAAAACAGTTACGACTTGATTATAGGCGCAGACGTCACCTATGATGATCGGGTGATCCCATTACTGGTAGAAAGCATAGATTACTACTTGTCCTTAGACCCAAATGCAAAATGTATTATAAGTGCAACGATTAGGAATATTGATACAATAAATTTTTTTATCAATTGTTTTGAGCGAAGCGAAAACTGTGGCGCATCAACAACAAGTTATAAATTAAAAATCACTAAATTGAGTGATACAGCAACTATTGATAAAGAGAAATTGGGGTTTTTCAAGAACAATATTTGGTTTAAAGAATTGATTGCTCCTATTTGTGTATTTCAAATAACCAGACATTTCTCAAAAGAAGACATCAACAAAACAGATCCTCAAGCCTGAAAAAAATAAATAAATAATAGAAATACATTTCAACAAAATATATTAAATGTTCAGTCTATTTCAAAAAGGTCCATTGACGGTGGAACAAGAGTTTCAAAAAGTCATGGAGGTTGTAAATTCAGAAGAGCAAAAATATTGTGCTCAGATCATTGAATTAAAGCGGACAGTTACAAAACTCGAAAATGAATGTGCGAGTGAGAATGAGGCGCATAAAATTAAAAACCGTAATCAACTTAAATCTCACAATGCTCTAATCATTAAATATCAAAAGTGTAATAAAGAGAAAGAGGTATTGAAAAATTCAATGAAAGAGTTGGAAGACAAAATCAGTGCTCTTAATGTTGACATTGTTAAGAAAGATGAAGAAAAAAATAGCATAAGTGAAAAATGTGACTTTCACATTAAGACTTTAACCGATAAGAGCAAGAAAGACGAAAATGAAATATTATCCTTAAAAGATTTGCACACCAAACAAATTTCTGACTTGACCGCTGCTCATGAAACTGAATTGAAAAAAGTAAATATATCTTTATCTGAAACAAATGATAAACTTGACATGGAAATTGAACAACGTGTTCAACTAAATGTTAAAGTTGAATCAATTACTGAGAAAAATTTTAAACTTGAAAAAGATAAAGCTGAGATGGAGAAAAGTAAAACAACATTGAAATCCCAATTGAAAAGTTTAGAGCTGTCAGAAGATTCCAAAGAGAAAAAACATTTACAATCAGTTGAAAAGTTAAAAAAAAGTGAAGAAGAATTTGCAAAACTTGAGAAAGAATTACAAAAATTGAAAGATGAAAACGTAAGACAAATTGCAGAAACGAAAAGTTTACAAGTTGAATTCCATGATTTCAAAAAAAAAAATTCAAACCAAAAAGAGGAGTTGTTCCGTGTACAAGCAAAACTCGAAGAGACTTTGGTAAAAATAAACAAAGAAAGATCTGAATCTGCACAAATAATCACAATGGCCAATAGAATTTTACACATAAACAATCACATATGTGAAAGAACTTTATTTAATTATAATCTGACCAGTGTGAGTATGTCACAATCAAAGACTAGTTTGTGTGAGTTTGAAATTAATGTATCTATTGATGAAGATGTTGTCTTGGAGAAAGAGTCTGATTTTATTGGAAGTAATGATAGCATCCGGGAGAGAACCAATAATCAATCAGACCCAACTGATGATCCATTATCACTTGTTTCATCAGGTCTTGATAACAACGAGAAAACGGGTAATTTACTGAGTGATGTCAATAACGAGTTGATAAGCGACTCATTTCAAGAGGAATGCGAAACTCCTATTACCAGCGAAACAGAATCAACAGATTTGAAAAAAGAGACAATAAAGTTTCTAGCAACAACTGATACATGTGTTGCTAGTAAAACCACCATTAGTTCCAATTCCAAAACGGAGAGCATTGCAATTAAAGAACAAAGAATCGATCAAAAATCCCTTAAAATTGCTGAAAGAAATTTCAAATCTCTTAACAATCAAAAGCGTATTGATAATGATATTGATCGGGAAGAAACTCCAACAAAAGGTAACAAAAGTTGTTCTAAGAAAAGAAAGAAAAATAGTAAATAAGATAAATAATTTCTTAACGTTTGTTTTAGTTTATAGTGTGTAGTATATAGTTTTTATGTTTTTAATTAATTGTTTTAATTAATTCTATATAACACATTTGAACAGGTCTACAATTTGAAGCACTATCTATGTTAGGCAATATGACTCAAATAATGGTTGCCATCAAGATTCCGTAACCTGATTATGTTGTAGTCATTCTTCGGTCTGCATAAAACAGAATACATATTACATTAACAATAGTAATAATAATAATAATTATTTTGTTTCATTCCAGAACTCCGATTATCGGCAATTGATAATTTGTTAAATCCGTTGAAACCGCGTAAAATGTTTTTTTTTTTTTTTTGAAAAGATTACTTTAATATTTTCAAAGTATTGCGAGATTTGTAGGGAAAAACATTTAAAAAAAAACCCCCCCCAAAAATATGAAGCCACTTTTTTTTTTCTTCATGTTTTTTTAGTGAGATCTACAACTAGCAAGAGAAAAAGGTATTTGTTTTGTGCTTGTTTTATTAACTTGTGATAATTCGGATTAAAAAATATGACAAACTAAATTAATGAAACTAGAAGAGATGCTCTGAGAGAATTACTATTGACACTTTTGAAGTATATTGCTTTGAAGTATACTGCTTGGAAGAAGACTGCTTTGAAGAAGTGAGAAGGAGAAGGGAGTAGAGTTATTGTAAGAGCTATGTCAATTGTAATATCAATCGCAATCAATGGCTTTACTTGTCTTCCGTCAGGACTACAGCTGAAAAAATGAATAGAAAAACAGCGTACTCCAAAAACAAAAAAGAAGACACAGTTTTTTTTTTAATCGTTTTTTTACTATATGCATCTAGAAAGATATTTATAATAATTCATTTATTTTTAGGCAATTCTATTTAGCACTCAGCTAAACAAAACCGTATAGATATAAATTATAAAATTATTCTTTTAATTACTTTCAACGTGATTTTTATTGCTAAAAAAAATAAAATAAAAACATGTCGTTTATACTGTTGAACAATTTGCCGATATCATAACACCATTAGTCAGAATTATAAATAAATCTAAGCAGAGAGAAATGGAAAAAAAGGTAAAATATTTTGATTAATATAAATATGATCATAAGACATGCGTTTTTAAATAGCATTTGGAAAACTGCATTCTCTTAGAGAGGGGGTATCATAATCGTGTACATCTATCGATATAAGTTGTACTTCGTTCCTATTGTATCTTATAGTGCGTGAGATCAATTCTCTCTAAAATAACACTCCATTCTTGATATAAAAAATATGCCTAGTTTTTTTTAAAACTTTAAAAGAAAAGATTCAAATAACAACGCTACTTTATTTAAGTGATATTTTGATCTGTCAAAAAAAAATATACATATATAAGGGTTACCATAATTTCAAGATTTTATTGCATTATTCAATTTCTAAGATAGTATTAATAAATAAACAAAGATAACAAATACAATCGCAGTACCCTTCTCTAATTTTTCTATTTACTTTAATTTACGTAGAAAAAACACAATCAATAAAGAATATTAAAAAAAGACCACTATCTCTAAGCAAACATTCATATCAAAACATCCAATGGCTTTAAGAAATTATATGTATAGCAAACACAAAAATTTAGATCCTACTATTGCATTGATTGCTGGTGGTGCTACAGTACCAGAAAATATCAATAACAATGATCCCGTTAAAAATAATGATAACAAAAACAGTGATAATGATAAGAATGCGACTATAAGTAACTGTAGTAATGAAACAATGGCTGGTTCCACAAAGCAAAATGATGACGACCCTGAGAGTAGAAGTAATAGTTATGCTGTTTAAAGATATCAATTCAAGTATTAAACAAACAAACAAACAAACAACATCATGCATGAGTAATTTTCGTTACCACAAGAAATTTAGGGATTTGAACAAAAACAACAGGAATAAATATGGTTTAAACATACAGATACACAGATACTTAAGAATATAGATTTAAAAAGGCAGTATATACAATGTAAGTAATACTTTTATAATAATTACAATGTTCTTTAAATTATTTGATTATCATCAGCCACGTGATCCAAATTTGCTATGAAATTTTTCAATGTGTAACATTTACCAAACAAACAAATCAAGACGTGATATCTAACCCAAAGACAAAGGGAAATCACCTCAATAACAGAAGTGTACCTTGTCAAAACAAGATGAGTGGCAAAAAATCTTTGAAGAATCGTAAAGGGAAAAACGAAAGATCAACTAAGAATGGTCAAAGTACTGGTGTCTCTAAAAGCAATGACACATCCTTTGATGCGGCAATAAAAGATTTCACAAATGAAAAAAAAGTTCAAACTGGAAAAAAACAACGTCGTAGAGTAGCTTCACCACCAAGAATCAATAGAGGTAACAGGAAATGGTGGTCATTGGGGATTATATTGGTCATTTTTTTCTCTAAGTTGTTAAGTAAAACTCAAAAAAAAGTACCATACAAAAATGCTTCTTATGCTAAAAATCTTGTTGAGACAACTTTTTTGGAAAGTTGGTCGCACTATGTTGATGATGCGTTTGGTTATGATATGTATCATCCATTGAATCCAATTGGGGAAAGAGGTTCTAATATGTTATCTGATGAACAACCGTTGGGGTGGTTTGTTGTTGATTCTATAGATACTTTAATGGTAATGTACAACAATACCGAAGTTGCAGAAAATAAAATAAAATTCATGACTGAAATTGAAAGATGTGAAAACTGGATCAATTCAGAATTGAGTTATGATATTGATAGTAACAATTTGAATATTTTTGAAACGACTATTAGAATGCTTGGTGGGTTACTAAGTGCTTATTACATGTCTGAAACATTTAATATTGGTAATTCCAATGTATACTTGGATAAAGCAGTTGATTTAGGTTTAAGATTGTCTAATATTTACAGAACCGGTTTGCCTATTCCTTTGGGTAAAATCAATCTACATTCAGGGATGTCATATTTAGAAGATGGCAACTCTTTGACTTCATCTTTAGCAGAATTCACTACATTACAGTTGGAATTCAAATACTTGCACGTATTGAGACCGGATATTTTCCCCAACTTATGGAACGATACAGAATCTTGTTACGATGTGATTGAAAATAATAACGATTTATACGGTGCAGAATGGGATGGTTTAGTTCCGATCTTCATTGATCCTGTTTCTGGGAAATTCAATGGGAAAAATATTAGATTAGGTTCAAGAGCAGACTCTTATTATGAATATTTGATCAAACAGTACATTTTTTCTCCACAAAATCAAACGATTTTCTTAGATAGATTTTCCAAAGCTATGAACGGTGTCAAGAAAAATTTATTGGGTAAAACACCAAGCAGAAAGGGAAAATACAATGGAGGATTAACATTTATTGGTGAGAGATACAATGGTTTGCAAGGCCCATTGAGTTCCAAATTTGACCATTTGGTTTGCTTTATTGGTGGATCATTGATGTTGGGGGCCACTAGAGGATTGACTTACAAAAATGCCAAAACACAAAAATGGTGGAACGAACAAACTACAAGTGACTGGAAATTGGGTCTTGACATTACGAGAACTTGTTACAGCATGTATAGTGAAAACAATATTACTGGGTTGGCACCAGAAATTGCAATTTTCAACTCTGATGAACCTTGGAAATTTGTAGAGTTGCAAAATAGTAATAATATTCCGTCTGATTGGTGGATTTCGACTAACAAAGAATTTTATGTCAAACCAGCAGATTCGCACAATTTACAAAGACCTGAAACTGTGGAAAGTATATTTTATGCGTACCAGTTTACAAAATCACCAACTTTTAGAAAATGGAACTGGTCTATTTTGAACAGTTTCATTAAATCGGGGAACATTTGCTTACAGGATGTGACAAAATCTGAAGATAACAAGATGAACAATATCGAAAGTTTCTGGTTTTCAGAAACTTTGAAATATATCTACATGACCTTCTTGGATGATGTTGATTTGAGTTCCATTGTGTTCAACACAGAGGCTCACATTTTCCCAACTTTACCATCGAGAGACGACTATTGAATTTATCCGATATGTATAATATGTATATGTATTACTGTAGCATTACATAATTGGTAGAGGACGATCTTTAAAAACCATTTTTTTCTTTAATACTTTTACAATCTGTACTTTCTTAGTTTTTTCAGAGTGTTGGTTTGAATCATCATCATCATCATCATCATCTTGCTCGAACTTCATTATTGCGAGTGGTGGATCGAGATTGACAATCTTGCCCTTTAGCCGCTGTTTGGTTCCTACGTACAAAACACAGTTTTTTTCATCGTCATCCACCTCCAGACGTCCAAAGGGGATCACTCTATCTCTGTCGTTTTGATCTTCCTCCTCCCGGTCATTCCCATTGCTGGTTGATTTCTTCTTTACCGGAACATCGATTTCTAAATCTCCTTGAATCTCCAACAAGATATTACCTAAAACAGGATGATTCAAAATATCATCAGCGAGTGATATTTTTAGACTTGGCATTGATATTTCTACTTTAGTTGTTCTCTGTCTTCAAAATATCTATTCCAAGAGTCACACCATTTCATTATTTGCTCGCCTTATTTTTATGTGTGTGGTGTTTTCAATATTTTTTTTTTTTTTTTACACCGTTGAACAAAAACAGGGAAGGGAGAAAACTCAACATATTCGTAAACTCTCATCGATTTTAAACAAATAGAACCATAAAGACAAACCACACGCAATCAATCAGTTTAACAATGGGTCTGTTTTCATCCTTTTTTCAGAAAAAAGATGATTTAACTAAATATTCCATCCAACTAAGCAAATTAACAGAGGATATTGATAAACTCAATAAAAAAATTAATTCAAACGATAATCAAAATCATTATTACAAGATCTTTATTTTAAGTTTTGTTTCCATTGTAATAAGTGGATTAGTGCAGTGGATTTTTCCTAAGATACCTCTACTTTATAAATCTATTTTAAATGGTGTAACTTTAATTTGGCCATTTGCATACTATAAATATTTACAACAAAGACATCGTAGACTTTTAAAAAAAATAACTGTCTTGAGAAACAAACATAATAAGACATTAGAAGAGTTGAAAAGCAAAACATCATTTTACAATACAGCTGCCATAATCAACAGATACTCTGGAGGTGAACATGGCGATCAAGATGAAGTCAAGATTCTTGATGAAGAAGTTTCTGCAAAGAAAGAGCAGTTGGAAGAAATTCGGAAAGAACTTCAGGAAAATTCCACAAAAACAAAGGAGGAAACAGATAAATGGTTCGATAAATGTTTGAATGCACTTGCTGGAGGCAATGTTCAACCCCAGTTCCCAGAACAACAACAACAAAACACTGACCCAATCAGCTCACAAACTATGATAAGAATCATCTGTCCAGATTGTGGCTATGATTCTGGATTGTACACATTGGTTTCTGAAAAAGATTGCATATTCAACTGCCCAAAGTGTGAATTTAACAAAAACATACATGATTTATGATTGATGATAATGGAGTAAAAAATGGAAAAAAAAAATTAATTTTAGATATATAAAAGTATATAAGAATTTAAATTTAATTAGACAAAGACATAATGGCATTGACTAAATCACCGTTATGTTCTTTCAAAGCTTTAACAGCTTTTGCTCTAGAAACTTTAGTTTGTTCAACAACTAATGCAATGTCTTCAGCTTCCAAACCGGATTCGTCAACTGCAGCACCATCGTCTTCTTCTTCAACAACTTTTTTAGATTCACCAGCGGCTTCAGCAGCGTCGGCAGCATCGGCAGCAGCAGCAAAATCAGCTTGAATAGAAGCTGGGTCTTTAGAAATTTTGGATTGAGCTTCAGCCATTCTTTCTTGGAAGTTGTCAACTTTACAATCACCAAAGACAACGTAGTTACCGGCTGGAGATCTGTAAACTTCTGGAGTTTCAATAACGTAGATAGAGTTGTCTTTCTTTCTGAAAGTAACTCTGTTAATACCAGCGACAGGTTTTAAACCTAATTTTTGGATCATTTCTTTGGTTTGTTTTTGAACAATTTGGACAGACATTGTAGTTGATTTGGAGGATTTGGGGGTTGGGGGAATTTTCTTTTTAATTTTTTTATTTTGAATTTGCCTTTATATAAAAAAATAAATGTCTCTTGCTCTAAGTAAAGGTTAAAAATTTCATTTATATCTTCAACACTTACCAACAAGTGGAAAGAGTTGAAAATTTTTTTCGACTCTGGACACATCCCAATGAGAGGAAAAAAACAAGACAATGACAAGTGAAAAAAAAAGAAGAGGCAAAAGCAAAAAAATAAATTTGCTTTCAACCAGAGTCGAACTGATGATCTCCGCATTACTAGTGCGACGCTTTACCAACTAAGCCATGAAAGCTAACTATTTGTTGAAAAATTGATTTAGATATTTGAACTGATCAAAAAAAGACCCAAAGGATCAACGAATAGCACTAGTTGGAAATCATTATGAAGCTAATCAGAAGGGTATTAGATGAAGCCAAGATGCGTGTACCCTTAAGGGCGGATTAAGTGCTGAGAAGTCTGGTAACTTGAAATTGGAATGAAAAAATATATAAACAAAAGACATGATCCAGGTGTTAGAGATTTAGGATTACAATTACGGTTGGTATTCTACTCTTAGTTGGTTTTAACTATATAAAGAAATATATATATATAACAAGGTATGTAAAAAAAATATAGGAAACGCAACCTAATACTATACAATATATTACTTGTGAAATTACATTACTGCATCTGGTAGTGCTGTTCTTTTAAGTTAATTAGCAGGCCAGTCGTCCGAGGGCCTGCTTTGTACCTAAAATGAACCTGCAATGGACGTTAATAAAGTGTACTTGCTGTCTTTGCCGTCATTCTCAAAGATTACTTTGTTTGCTGTCTGATCATGCATTGCTGAGTAGCCCACGCATCTATAATGTGGCCACAGCATTATTGCTCTCTGATTGGAATTTGCATAGTTGTTTTGAAAAGGCACAGTCGACATGATGTGACTGCCCTCCAATTCTGTAGCACTGGTCACATTTAGAACCAACTAAATTACCCTAGAAGTCTGATAGTCTCTTCGCCGCATACCACAAAACCCTTAGGCGCAAGCGTGAAATGTGCTACTGTTGAAGAGAGCGTGTCAAAAGAAGAACGTCCACCCGTCAAGAGTAGCGCAATTGTCCGTGTCAGTAATGATGCCAGCACAAGTAAGGCTACATAGAACATTAAGTACGCATTATTCTTTGCAGTGGAAGCTCCATTTCTTATATTCAAATGATATTCTCTTAAGTTCCTATAATAAGTTTTTTCAATGAAACATGTTTCCTTTGAAACTAGTCTTCAGCCCTTAATTTCAAGGTAATGGGAAAAATGTTTCCTGATGAAAATATATAGATGTATAAGAACAATTTTCCGCTTCTTTTTTTTTTTCGCTTCTTTTTTTGTTTTTTTTTTTTTTTGGATATATAGTCTTTTAAAGCCCTTGGCAAGCCTGTAATACATTGTTTCAATATCTACTATATTATTAAAGAATTCGTTTAAAGTGTAATTTTTTTTTTTTTTCATTTCTTTTATTGTCTTCATTGATTCTAAGAAATTTTGTGGAAAAAAAAACAACAAAAAAAGTCTTGTCGTTTCTCTGTGAGCTTATTTTCATACACATTGTTTAAGAATGCAAAAAAATTGAAAAAAAAAAATAGCTCATCTCCTTTTATTCAATCAAGATTAAAAAAATAAAATGAAAATGAAAATAAAATAAATTATACCTAGCTACCGCTCATTCTTCTAATGTCGTTTATTCAATTGATAGATCTCTTACCAAAACATATAAAAAATGAAAATGCTAAGATATTGCTCATCATAGATGAGCAATATGAGGTTTTTTCCCACAACGTATTGTAGAACATACCAGTTTTTATATGGCTTGTATTTCCTCTATGCTTTTTGAAACAAAGATATCGTTCCTGCTGCTTCTCTTCCTAAAGGTATCACAATAACGTAAATATATGACAGTCCATAATTGCTCATTGAAAATATAAATACAATTCAATTTGTTGATCTTGTACAACAATGTTGGAATAATAATCAGTTTTTTTTCTTTTCTTCTCAAAATTACGTTTGGGCTCGTACAAGGGACCATGGTCTTGAATAATTTATTATCATTATTACTATATATACAGAAGAAGAATTACCACCTTAAATCGAGTTTCAGGGTGCAATTTTCAAGAGTTTAATTAAAGGTAAGTCAAGGGTGATATATATGCTATCATAATTAAAGAACATATGACTATGCTCGTATTAGAGGGGGGGTTTTTTTTTCTTCTTCTTGCCTGTTTGTTTGTTTGTTTGTTTGTTAGATTTAGATTTGTTTTCAGATCAAAACCAAAAATAAAACTACAGTGGAAATGCTTTTGCCAAGGAAACAACGTTTCAAATTCCAGTAAAAACAATTAAAAAAACAAAGATAATGCTGTTTAAATATGTAGCTGTGGTATTATGTTTAAATAGGAGTTTCGTTTGAAAACTGTTATTTAAAACTCCGGTTAAATTATTATTATTACTACTATTTTATTCCAAAACTTCATTTATATGACTAGATAGAGATGTGGTATAAATTAAAGCAAGTACTTACTCGAAATCTTACTTTTTTTTTTTTTAAAAATGTTTTGATAAAGAAAGTATTACAATAATAATAAAAAATAAATTAACCCACTAACCATACAAATATACAAATTGAATAACTATCCAAAAAAAAATGAGGTTGTTTCACAAAAACTCTCCTATACCACCAAATGCATCATCAAATAATACAAAAGAAGAAGAAATTTTTCTTGAAAATATTCATTCTCATGAAAGTGATGATAATGATAATGATAAAAAAAGCTCGATTTTGATTTTGAACAATTCATTAAGTACTTCAACAACAACCAGTTTGTCTAAAACAAATGATGGTTGTCACATCAATGAAGATGATTACGATCAAAGAAGTACTTGTAGTGAGAATCAGAACTCTACAAAAAAAGAAAGATTCAAATCAAATTTTTACAAATATTTAAAATGTATTGGTCCAGGTTTGCTAATTAGTAGTGCATATATGGATCCCGGTAATTATTCTGTTAATGTTACAGCTGGTGCAAAGAATAAATACGCAATGCTGGTCATTGTTCTATGTTCAACTTTTATTGCTGTTTTCTTACAAGGTTTATGTATTAAGTTAGGTTCAGTGACTGGGAACGACCTGGGATTGATGTGCAGAAAACATTTACCCAGATGGTGTAATTGGTTTTTTTATGTTTGTGCCGAAGTCGCAATTATTGCTACTGATATATCTGAAGTTATTGGTTTTGCTATTGCTTTGAATATTTTAATGAAGATTCCGTTACCAGCTGGTGTTGTTATTTCTACGGTTGATGTTTTATTTGTAGTTAATTGGTATAAAACCACTGCTTTGAATATGAAAGTAACAAGAATATATGAATGGTTGGTTGCTGCTTTAGTTATGGGTGTCACTATTTTGTTTTGTGTTCAATTGGGTCAATTACCTGCAGGTACAAAAGCTTCTTCTATTTTTAGAGGCTATGTTCCTTCAAAAGAATTATTTAAAAACAATGGTATTTACACTGCAACAAGTGTTTTAGGATCTACTGTCATGCCTCATTCTTTATATGTTGGATCCTCTATTGTTAAATCTAGATTGATGAAATATGATGTTGATAAAAAAAATTATGATGTTTTAAATGATCAAGGTGAAGTAATCACTCAGGAAGAAGAAGAAGAAAAAAGATTTCTAGCATATAAACCAACTATTGCATGTATTGAATACACAATGAAATACTCGATGTGGGAAATGGGGTTCACATTACTGACCATTGCACTTTTTGTTAATTCTGCCATTATCATTGTTTCTGGGTCTACACTTTTTGGATCTCAAGAAGCTGCCGATGCCAGTTTGTATGCCATTCACAAATTGTTGAACAGTACTCTGAGTAAAGGTGCAGGTACAATTTTCATGATTGCTTTATTGCTGAGTGGTGAGAGTGCTAGTATATGTGTTGCATTAGGGGCACAAATTGTCTCTGAGGGACATTTGAATTGGAGATTGAAACCATGGCAAAGAAGACTGATGACAAGATCGATGTCGATGATTCCTGCATTGATTGTATCTGTTTGTGTCAACAAAGAAGGTATGTCCATTACGTTGAATGCCACCCAAGTTATTTTATCTGTCTTGTTACCATTTATCTCCTTACCATTGTTTTATTTTACAAGTAAGAAGAAGTACATGGCTGTGGAAGATGGCACTGGGGCTGTCAAAAATTATGCAAATTCATGGTTCAGTATTGGATGGTGTATATTTCTTTGGGTTATTATTACCGCCATGAACATTTACAGTATTATTCAAGCCTGTAAGTAGGTTTTTTTAAGATTTTATAAAAAAAAAAATAACAACATATATACATAAATAACTCGTTTTAAACATTCTCAGTATATTTTCTTTCGTGTTTAATCAATTGTGAGATCAGTGACGAGGTCTTTAAGAAAAAAAAAAAAGAAGCACAGTCACGTGTCAGGAAGTTTTAAGATAACACTTGTTTGAAAAGCAGAATGAAGGGGTTTATTCATACTAGGAGTTGAGAGTGTTAAAACAAACCAAACCCACACACACACACACACACACACAATATGGAAAACGTTCCTGGAGCATTTTCTACAGGAAATGAAGCAGACCAAGATAGAACGACACAGCAGAATGGTAGCATTTTGCGCTCTGCACTTCAAAGAGGTTTTGTAAAGTATATGTCAATAATAATTTTCTACCCTATAGGAGTGATATATTTTTTAATACTTGCTGCATCCAAGCTCAAATCAACCACAAAAGTACTTATCAATCGGATTTACACAAATCGTCACAGCGGGATTACGCACGAGAGCCAGCTTGAGTATTTCCTCCAGAACAGCCAAGTCTCTGAGTTCAACGAGTTGAGCCACTCGTACACCGAGCTTGTTCGTGATTGCACAGAGGGAGGGAAATTCCAGTTTGTGTTTCTCCAGTCGACTCTATTGTCTAACCATGCAGCAGTCACACAGCACGTCATTAACAATTTGAAGCCGCTTCTTGTGAAGTACTCCGGATTGTTATGGACCGGAGACATTTCCACAAACACAGAGGCCCTGCAAGTTGCTGATATGTTGAAAATAAAACACTGTCCTGCATTGGCGGTTTTCTACACGGATAACAACGATACTCGACCATCAAAAAAATTGAAAATGATTTTCAAACTTGAGGGAGACAAAATGTTATTGAGACAGCAACAAAATTTGGATATCGAGGCCAATTGGATTCCTAAATTAAAGGGGAAACTTAACGAGCATTATTCTCATGTAATTTTATACAACACCAGCAGGCGTCGCGATGTTTCTTAAGAGCCAATTTATACAAATATGAATAAATAAATAATTGATTCTTTTTTTCTATATGTATATATATTTATATATGTATATATAACTTTATGGGAACTCGTCAGATTAGTCCAAATTGGCAACAACTTTAGTCCAGTCATTTTTTTCAGTTCTACCGTATTGAATATCAGCAATCCATTTGGCCACTTGTTTAGTTAATGGACCGGATTGTTCACCTGGTAACAATGGGACTTGAATATCTTTACCCATCCAACCAATTTCTTTAATTGGAGAAACAACAGCAGCAGTACCTGAACCGAAAGCTTCTAATAGTAAACCTTTTGAAGCCTTTTCAGCAACTTCATTTATAGTGTAATATCTTTCATTAACATCCCATTCATTTGGATCCAAATTTTCTCTAGCTAAAGTTAACACAGAATCTCTTGTAACACCTTCTAAGATAGTACCATCCAGTGGAGCGGTAACTAATTCTTTTTTACCAGTTTCATTATTTTGGAAAGCGAAAAAAACATTCATTGTACCAACTTCGGTAACGTTTTTTTCAGGACCAAACAACCATAGATTTTGTTGATAACCTCTTGAAGCAGCTTGTAATTGTGGTAAGATACATGGAGCATAATTTGCACCCAGTTTTTTGTCACCAACACCACCTGGCCAAGCTCTTGTAGCGTAATCTGTAGCTTCTAATCTAACGGCTTTAAAACCTGTTTTATAGTATGGACCAACAGGTGAACAAATAACAAAGATCATTGCTTTATCAGGAGTATGGACACCTAACCCAGTAGAAGTACCAATCATTGTTGGTCTAATATAAAGTGAATAACCTTGACCTTCTGGAATCAAATGTTTATCTTGTTCAATCAATTTCCCAATCAATTTGATTAATTCATCACTTTCAAAAGTTGGTAAACAAATTCTTGCAGCAGATTTATTCATTCTTTCCATATTTTTATCAGCTCTGAAAAGGGTGATTTTGTTATCATGAGTTTTATAAGCTTTCAAACCTTCAAAAAGTTCAAAACCATAATGGAAAACACAAGTTGATGGATCCATCGACAAATTACCATATGGTTTGATTTGTGGATTTTCCCAACCTTTCTTGGCATCCCATTCAATTGTAAGCATATGATCAGTAAAAGATTGACCAAATACTAATTGATCATTTGGTAGAGGTTTTGATTTTTTTTCAATATTTTTGATTGTTAATTTAGAAGCATCTAATGGAGTTGTAGAAGAAGAAGAAGAAGATGATGATGAAGCCATTGTTCTAATTAGAGTTTGTCTTTGAGTTAAAAATCTGGTAGTAGCAGATAAAGTTGATGTCTGCTTTGCAGATTGTTTTAATAGTTGTCTCAACATTTTTGTTTTTTTTTTTTATTTTAAATTGTATAATTTGTTTAATTAATAAGATTGTATTTTTGATGAGTCTTTGATGATGGTCTTTTAATATTTTTCTTCTTTAAATTCGGGGTAAGATAGGAAATTACCGATTCGTTAATCTAAGTAGTTAATCAATTTACTTGAACTAAAACTTATTCCTTGTTGATTGTTTTTGTTATCTATTATATTTTATATTGTGATATTAATTACAATGTTTACAAATGAGATAAAAGTAGGATCAATAAATCCGATTCTAGATAAAAAAAAATAAAAAAAGGTGTTACTTATATATTCATGAATAATACAACATATTAACATATTATTATGATGACACATATATTAATTATTCCATTAATCGAAATCATGAGATACTGCACTGTTGTGAAAGAATTAAACGTTCAATTTAACATTTCAAAAATTTTGAAAATAGTGAAAAAAAAAAAATATTACTCATTACATTACACTATGATTAACCGAATTTTTGAAATCGTTAGAGAAAAGAAACAAAAAACAAAAATATTGCTCAGCGTGAAAAAAAAGAATTTTTTTCGTTTTCCTGTTTTTCCGGAGTTTCTTCTTTTGGGTTTTTACTATAATTATTATTATTATTATTATTATTAGTAGAATTGCCGATATCGGGGGGAATATTATTATTGTTTTTGATTCCTGTACCGGAATATAATATAATAAAGTATAAAATTGAATGCCGCTAAGCTCTTCATTTTACGATGAGTAATATCAAATAGGCAATAGACAAGACAAGACAAGACAAGACAAGACAAGATAAGACAAGATAAGACAAGATAAGACAAGTATGAATTCAATAAGACAAGTAAGTAAGAAAAATATACGTAAAAATTTAAAAAATAATTTATGTGGGATAAGTCAATGTGATCTAAATAAACAGAGTGATTTAGTATTTAAAAGTTTTAGAAAATTAATAAATCGGTTATATTTTGATTCTAGTGATGGTAATAATGACGGTGGGAGAAATGATCGTTCACTTGGTATAGCATGTTATATGAACATGGATAATAGTGAAATTAAAACACGGAATATCTTGAAAGATTTATATAGTGATAATGCTAATAATAACCATGATAGGTTTAAAATTTATTTACCTAGATGTACAAATACTAAAGAATCTGGTCAAATTAATTTTAGAAGTGATCAAATAGATATACAAGACCATTTAACTTTCCATGAGATGAAAAGTTTTGAAGAGATTGAAAATTTAAAACCACAAGGTAGGTATAATCTTTTAGAACCAACAATATCTACTGATGACCATAATACTTGTTATTATCCACCAAATGATATAGATGTTATTATTGTACCTGGTGTTGGTTTTAATGTCCAACAAATGAGTAGAATAGGTCATGGGAAAGGTTACTACGATGATTATATAAATAGACATGTACACTATAACAACAAAAAGGAAATGACAAAAAAAAAGGCTCCATTACTCGTTGGTGTTTGTCTTGAAGAACAAATAATTAAAGAAATTATTCCATTAGAAAAACATGATTATTTAATGGATTATATTATTGATGGATCCGGTACTATTCATTGTAAAAAATAGCTATATAAATAAACAAATAAATAAATCATATAAATTAGATGAATAAGATAGCAAAAAAAATAATCAATCAATCACTTAATCAATTTACAGAAAATTTACCCTTTCCTGAAACCAATGATTTCTTACCAGATTGATCCATAAGATCCATTTCAATTTCATAAATATTTGAATTACCAATTTGTTTCAAATTAACAGATCTTATAACAACAAATTGATTTGCAAAAGTTGGGAATTTATATTTTAATGAAATTTTTTGTAATTTTGTGATAAGTGGTTTTCTCTCCAAATTATTACTAGATAATGACGACGACGAAGAAGAAGAAAGTTCAAAATTTAATGATTTAATCATCATGTCTTCCAAAACTGTAGCCAATACACCTCCATGGACTATAAATGGATATCCTGTTAATTTCATACCTAAATGATATATACCACAACTTTTATTTTCAACTGGATTATAGTATAATTGAGGATTGATAAATATTCCACCTGGAACATTTAATGTTTTATCAACTAATTGAGATGATGAACTAAATGATTCCATATATCCGTTTGAAGTCAATGACTTACAAATTGGTAAATTAATTAATTGATTTTGTAAAAATAGTTTATAATCAATAATCTTTTCATTATCTAATGGTAATTTATCATATTTGTACATTGCTAATAGATCCATAAATGTAAAATGTTGAGTTATGAACCAACCAAGACTGAAAAATCCACCAAATAATAAAAATTTCTTGAAAAAAATCTTGTTTTCATTATTTTTATCACTATTCTTAGTGTTTTTGGTTGTGAATTTGATATCGGTGTTGTATTTTCCACTGCTGGAGCTATCACTACTATTGAACCTATTAAAAGATAGTTTCTTGTTATGGATAGTACTGTTAACAGTAGCAATCCTGATCAATGATGGTTTACATTGTAATTTATTGACTAAATTTATACCGTGTCTCAATGAGGTTGTTCTTGATCTTGTAAGACTGAGCATTTTTTCTTCTTGGGTATTATATTATATATTAGCATATTCTGATCATTAAACCGAATCAGCGAAATCAATAAATCTACTACCCCTTAGTCATACATGCCCCTTTCACACGGAGAAAAAAAAAAAAAAATGTTGAAACTTTTAGTTACAAAAAAAAAAAATAAAAATTCTTAATAATTCATTCTTAGATATGTATTGATTTAATTAATGATTTTAAAATTTCTTTACAAGTAGTTATACCATGTAAGAAACCCATTCCAAAATATACAATTTCAAACTTGTAGTAGATACCTACACGTTGAGAAACCCCTAGATCATCAAATCTACCAGCATAATCAATCAATTTTTTTTTTTTTTTCATTTAAAGAAAAATGACAAGAAGAAGATCAAGTGCTTCACAGCACCGGTTTAGCAACAGTCATATCCAACATCAGCATTCAAAGACAGAAACTGATATTGCAGAGGATAACGAAAATGACACCTTTGAACAAGGTAGTATCACTACACCACCAGAAACAACAACAGCATCAACATCAAATACAACAGCGGCAGTAGACACCTGTATAGGCACAGGCACCAACTCAAAAAATTTAACAACTTGCTTGAATCAAGCGGTAAATGATGGTAGTAAACATGTACCAAAAGTTCAAATATTACCGTTAAACGATGAAACGGAAGAAGCACGTAGTTCAAGTATACCGAAATTTCAATTTCTTCACCAAAATGATATGAACGACACTGCCATAGAAACAACATCAGAGTCTGATGTAGGCACTGATACTGATACAGACCTGGATGTAGTCTCTGAATCTGAGTCAGAATGTGATTCAGAAATGGAAGAATATACTGGTGGTGGTGATAATAATAGTAGTATAGATGAAATACTACGAAGTGATGAGAAACAGCAAAAGAAAAACCACAAAAACAAACATAAACACTTGCATTCGCACTCACATTTGCACTCACGCTCATCAAGTTCACCACCACTCTTGTACCATCAACAGCAACAACAGTTCTTACAACAGTTGCAACAGAAAGACCAGTACACAAGAACCTTCCAAATCACTACTCCTAGTTGTTACCAACCAATAACTCAACTTCCTGAAAATATAATTGTTGTAAAACCTCCATCTTCAGGTTTTACTGAAGACAAAAAAATTTCATGGTTGAAAACAAAAAAAAATGTAGTTATTGATGAATCGATTTCTTTAAACGATTTGTTGGATGAAGAACATGCCGGTAAACTTGATAAAATTGAACCTTTAATCGACTACAGTATCCCTTTTTTTTTACAAATTCCACCTTTAGAATCTTTGAGTTTGATCGAGATTGGTGTTTGTTGTGCTGGATGTGGTATTAATTTAACAAATTTTATAAATGCAGGTGGGAGCCATACTTTGACTGCATCAGTTTCTGGAAAGCAAGCTACGCATAATTCAGCAGCAACAACAAAGGCATCTCGTTCAAAATCTTTTTCTGACACTCTTAAAAAGGGACTTGATTGTGAAGATTGCGAAGCAATGTATTGTACTATGAGTTGTAAAAAACAATTTCGGCATTTACATAAGCTTTTAAATCATCCAAGCTTAAAATTCAGAGCGACAAAAACAGGCACTGAAGAAATTCCACAAATTAATTATAAAATTTGGAATTCAAAAATTAAAGATTTTATCAGGAATCATTTTTGGAACAGTGGATACAATTTGATTATGTATTTAGTCAATATTGACAACATGGATTTTGAAGATACAGATGAAATTGAGCCATTGGAAAGAATCAAGAGGCAATTTTTAAGTGTTGCTTTGAGTACTCCAATATTTTCTGAAGAAAACCCCGAAGAATGTAACAATGAGATTGACATGGAAAATGGTAAAGCTGAGAGTGTTGAGCAAGAAAATGAAAGGGATTTTTTGAAAATGTTGAAAGATGGGTTTGAGCTATTTCTTGAAATGTTCCCGAAATACAACACTGATCCCTATAGATTAAAATTTGTTGAATTCAAAACAATTATAGATAGTTTAGAGTATAATGCGAATATCTGTCGTATTCCACAATCATATGGATTAAATGTTCCAATTTTATCAAATTTCCAACATTCATGCAGCGCAAATTGTACTGTTGTGAAAGGTTCAACAAGTGATTCTTATTTAATTAAACCAGTACGTGATATTTGTGCAAACGAGATTTTATCATTATGTTATGTGAGTAACAAGAAGTCCGTTTCTGAGCGTAATTATGAATTGGATTATAAATTCGGTATACGCAAATGTAATTGTGATTTATGCTTTCAAGAAAGAAATGCACGGTTTGAATCAATATATGAGCTTTCATTGTCTTCATTGGATCTGAGCAGTGCGGGATCTGGCCTGGGAGGAGCGGGAGCAGGAGCAAGAAGGAAATCTTCAATGAGGGCCAATCTTACTGCTCCAGTTACAACTACAACCACACCACACTGTAATAATGGTCGTAGACCTTCTGTTAGGTTTGACGGGAAAGTTGTTGCCTTGAGCATGTAATGAGTACTCTATTTTATTTTTACATAGTTTATATATTATAACAAACCCAATTATGTTTTGATAATTTTAGGTGATTCTATGTCCACCATTGAGTCTGCAATGCTATTTGTACTACTTCTTTCCAATGGCGAAGTTGAAGATTTTTTATTTCTTTCATTATCTTGAAGTGTTGTATCGTTTGTGTCATGTGTTGCAGTTTTCAAAGTTTTCACATTTGTAGTATTATTGGTGATGGGTACAGGTGCGGTGGTAGCTATTTTCATGTAGTTATTTAATGGGATTCTATCTTTTAAATGTCTAATAAGCATGGCATAAAGATCATTTTTAGTGAATGGTTTAGCCAATATATCAGTCATCCCGTTTTGCAGATATGTTACAAGATCGTTATCGTCGATATTCCCTGTCATAGCAATGATCGGAGTCTTGTTATCAAATGAACGAACAATGGAAGTTGCAGTGGCCCCATCTAGATTAGGCATGACGATATCCATCAGTACAAGATCATACTTTTTATTTTCCAATACACTTATTGCGTTGAGTCCATCACTAACAACATCCACTGTACACCCGTACCGCATTAAAAACTTGGAACATACTTGAATACAAATATTATCATCTTCCACTAGTAAAACATGAAATCCACTTAACAACAAGTCCACCTGTGCTGCCTGTGCAGAGTGCTGCGGTTGCTGTTGCTGTTGCTGTTGCTGTTGTTGCTCATGCATAGGAAATTTTGGATTCAAAGCTGTTGATGGTGCTGTTGCAGGTGTACTTCCATTGGTTTCCAGTTGTATAGTTGCAGTATTACCGGTGTTATTGTCATCAGAATTGTTAGTATTGGTACCGGCATTGTTGCTGTACTGCATTGATTGTATAATTGTATCATATTTTGCTTGAGTTTTCTGTAATTCTAAACTTAAAATTGAATTTTCATTTTTCAATTGGTGTATAGTATATTCAGTTTGATTTAAATATTCATTAATTTTGTACAATTTTTCATTGATTTGTCTTTCAATTTCTTTACTAATTATCATTTGTATATCTGTGCTGGTGTTATCATTTGAAGTAGTATCTGTAACCGTAGAAGATACGTTATTCATACTAGATATAGGCAATGATAATGGGATAATTTTATTGTTATTGTTATTGTTATTATTATTATTATTATTATTATTATTATTACTACCATCAGTAGTATTACTATTACTATTCATATTAGGTGTGAGCATAGGTATTGGTGTAGATGCATTAGTAGTATTATTGCTACTACTATTAATTGTAGTACCAGTAGCAGTGACACCAGTCGAAGGTGCTTTCCGTTTAATTAACTTTAAATTTTGTAAGTCGTTTTTCTTGAAATAACAATGTTTGAATTCCCATGAATTTGGACCGTATTTGTTTTCTAATTTTTTTTGTTGTGGATTTTTTTTAATCTTGTGGAAATCATATTTATTTAATTGTCTTATAAAACTTGAAAAATTCGAATGTTTATAGAAATTTGGTAATATAATCGATGTAAAATCATTTGTATTCAATATAACAAACGAGTCTTCTGAATCTGTCCATCTAATAATATCTGGATATAAATTATCTTTAAGAATATTATACAACTTTATAATGAACTCATTTGAAATTTTTTCTTTAACTTTCAATTTTTTGTTTGGTTTGTTGGTAATGGTATTGTTAGTATTTATTAATATAGTTTTTTTGACAGGTATATTATTATTAGTATTATTATTATCACCAATGGTCAATTCACTCATTGTATCTTTTACAGGGGTATGTTAATTTCTGTTAATATGTTTTCTTCAATTGCAATATGTTTATGACAAGAAAAGAATATAAAAATAATGAGTATGTAATTCTAGAAAATTTTCACATTTTATTAAAATCTTTAAGAGAAAAACTTATATTGTACTAAATACGAATTAAAACGTTTTTAATACGTTTCATTTATTTAAAATATCGAACATAAATATCGAAATAAACATTGAATCGAACATTTGTGAAATAAGTCATTGGTAATTTCAAAAAATGAAACCAAATAATCATATTTTTTAAAAATAAAAATGGTGATAAAAATAAGTAATCAACAAATATGTTCGATGGTTGTTCAAAGCTATTAATATGTATGTATGAGATTTTTTAAAAAAAGAAACAAAAGAAGCGAACATGAAAATAGAACAAAAGAAGAGATTAAACAAAGGGTTGACAATTTTTATCAAGATTTAATTTTAATTTTTTTTCTTTTTTTCGCTTCTTTTGCTTCTTCTTTCTTTTTTTTTTCTTTTTTCTTTGCTTTTTAAGATACGATAATAATAATATAAAATAATAATAAAGATAATAACAGTTATCAACAACAACTTACCCTCGTTGATTAATTGATATTTTCAACCCTTATTTCATAACCATTATTATCAATCCTGATGTAAAAAGAAAAAAAAAAATACATAAGCCAAAATAGAACATTTTACTTAATCTTGCTTCAATTGTTTCAATAAAAACTTCAATATAATAAGAACATTCAGAAGTGAAAAAGTTTACAATGGAAGTCTGACATTTCAAATTGTTTTGCTGATTGAAGTATCAAAAGTTATGTTGCCAAAGAAAAAAACAAAAATAAACACACAATTAAAAATTGAGATTTTGTCAGTGTAATAAAGAATTCTAATTTATCACATTTTGTCATGATGTTTTCTGAAACTTAGTATGTTTTGATATGGTTTAATTGCTTTTAATTCATATATAACTCCAGTACCCATTAAATTTTGTAAATAAATCAACAATGTGATATAAAAATACGATTATTTGCTTTTAGATGCCAATAGAATATCACTATAAAAATCATGTTTTTCACTTTTAATTAAATAAAAAAAACAACAAAAAGCAACCATATTAATGGTCGGGTAGGGCTTCAACAAAAATTAATATATCGGCGCTACACAAACTAAAAACTATATTTTTATTCCCAAAGGTATTGTTATTATTATTAAATTAACCTAGTGAAACTTTGAGTGGTTTCTCTTTTCCAGTGACATCGTTTTCAAATAGTTGGGCTTATTATCTGCTTGAAAGGTATTTTCTTCACAAATAATCAAATTAGCAAACATATTTCGAGTGTTTGTGGATTTACTTTTATATCTATAGAAATCTATATAGTAATAATACCAAAGAAACCCCTCTCACGTGATTACTTATTATTTTATAATTTTTTTCAAAATTTCTTAAATAAAAGAAAAAAAAAAGAAGAAAATTTTTTTTTCATATTTTTTTATACTCATCATATTCATCATATTCACCATATTCTTCTAGATGTAAGATCTACAGCTAAATAATAGTAATAGTATAATAATATCTCCGTTATATATAATAATAATAATAATAAATTATCCGATATAATTATAACTATTATAATAATATTAATGATCTACGTTATTATCTATTGTAATATATAGTATAATACAAAACAATTAGTAAGTAGTAAATACGAACACACTTACCCTCTTTTCAATCAAATTTTATTTAATAATTTTCTCTTTTTCCACTTGTTTATTACGTTTTATAATTAATAATTAATAAATAATTAATATCTCTAGGTTTTTTTAGTTTTTTTTTTAATTTTATTACGATAATTACGATATTACGTTGATTACAATAGATTTTTCAAAAAAATTTTTTTTTTTTTTTTTTTTGAAAGATAAATAGATAGATAGATAGATAGTATATATATAATAATAATAATAATAATAATTCTTGATTCGATATATCAACTCCGAATTTGTATTTAATATTTTTTAATTGTTAATAAATAACACCGTAAACATATATATATAAAAATGTAAATTGATTTCATAAATAATAATATTCTTTATTTCTTAATTTTATCTGCTAGATATAATAGAGGTGAAAAAAATATAGAACCCCAAGACTTTACTAAAAAGTAACAACAACTATAATAATATTATTATTATTATTATTATTGTCATTATATTTATTTATTATAATA
This sequence comes from Hanseniaspora taiwanica (nom. inval.), assembly GCA_030580555.1. Lineage (NCBI taxonomy): Eukaryota > Fungi > Ascomycota > Saccharomycetes > Saccharomycodales > Saccharomycodaceae > Hanseniaspora > Hanseniaspora taiwanica (nom. inval.). Next base: position 129,133 of record JAKTSY010000003.1, on the reverse strand, counting down.
TTAATAATAATAATAGTAATAAGTTACTAAAAATAAAAAAGGGAAAAAAAAGGGAATAAAACACATACACGCAATGAATACTAATAATGGGTTTTATCCACATGGATTTAGTACTATAGGTAGTAGTACTACTACTAATAATAATAATAATACTACTACTAACACTAATAATAGCATTAACAATAACAGTAATATGAACTATAATAGTAACCCTATTACAACCACAAATGCTGTTAATGGTTACATAACACCTGCTACTATTACTACTGCTACTAATCAATATGATATTGATAATAGAGGCATTACAACTTCGTTTAGTAATATGATTAACAATAGTAGCAATAATAACGGTAGTAACAACAGTAACAACAACTTGACCAGTAATTTAACTAGTACCTTGACTAGTAATTTAACTAATAATTTAAATAGTTTAAATTCACAAGTACAAAATAATAATCATAGTAATAATAATAATAATAATAATAATAATAATAGTAATAGTAATAGTAACACACAGTCACATTCTCAAATGCAACACACATTACATCCAAATACACATAAAAACAAACAAGTTTTAACAAAATATGGACCACAAGATTTTGAAGTTTTAAAATTACTAGGTAAAGGAACTTTTGGGCAAGTTTATCAAGTTAAAAAAATTACAAGTGGTAAAATTTTTGCAATGAAAATTTTAAGTAAAAGCGTTATTGCTAAAAAAAACGAAATTGCACATACCATTGGGGAAAGAAATATTTTAGTTAGAACAGCTTCGAAATCATGTCCATTTATTGTTGGATTGAAATTTAGTTTCCAAACTTTAACAGATCTTTATCTTGTAACAGATTTTATGAATGGTGGTGAATTATTTTGGCATTTACAAAAAGAGGGTAGATTCCCAGAATATCGTGCAAAATTTTACATTGCTGAATTAGTTTTAGCATTAGAATATTTACATGATAATGATATTGTTTATAGAGATTTGAAACCAGAAAATATTTTATTAGATTCTCAAGGTCATATTGCACTTTGTGATTTTGGTTTGAGTAAAGCAGATTTAAAAGATAGAACAAATACCTTTTGTGGTACAACCGAATATTTAGCACCTGAATTATTATTAGATGAAACTGGTTATACTAAAATGGTTGATTTTTGGAGTCTTGGTGTTTTAATTTTTGAAATGTGTTGTGGTTGGTCTCCATTTTTTGCAGAAGATAATCAAAAAATGTATCAAAAAATCGCATTTGGTAAAGTTAAATTTCCAAGAGATGTTCTAAGTCCAAAGGGTAGATCATTTGTTAAAGGTTTATTAAATAGAAATCCAAGACATAGATTGGGTTCAATAGATGATGGAAGAGAATTAAGAAAACATTTATTTTTAAATGATATCAATTGGGAATTATTAAAACAGAAAAAAATTGAACCACCTTTCAAACCATTTCTTTCAAATGAATTAGATACTTCGAATTTTGATCCACAATTCACAAATCATGAAATCAATCCATCTTTGTTAATACAGAGTAATAATACTACTCATCATAATAATAATAATACTACCACACAGAGTAGTAATATAAACAATACAAAACAATTAAACAACAACAACAACAATACTAATAATACTAATAACAACAGTAACAACAATAACAGTCATTCAAGACAAACCCCATTGTCTTCTACATTACAAATGCAATTTCAAGGTTTCACTTATGTGGATCAAAGTGCTTTTGAAAATATGGGCGGTTACTCATCTTCATCACTATCAAATTCATATTCAATGTCTGTAAATAAAAGGAAAATGCTACAAAATTCCTATTTTATGGAGCCTGGTTCTTTTATCCCAGGGGATCCAACTTTACCTGCAGATGAAAATGTTATTGATGAAGTTGATGAACAACAATTCATGCATAACAACTCAGATAATACAAGTTCCAAAAATAGTAATGGAACTTTGAATAGTATACACCATACTTTAAACAATAACAACTCTTTGAATAACAGTAGCAATAACAATAATAATAACAATATCAATGGTCAGAGTACAATCAATAACGGAATGAAATTGAAAATGGGCATGGACGACGATATGGATGTAGGTGATGACGATGATGAACACATGGGTTTCCAATTTGATTAATATTTCTCTTTTCCTCTTTTTTTTTCCCTTGTATGTATTAATATGTATTATATTCTATTTGCTCTTTATTTAACAAAAAAAAAAAACAAAAAAACAAAAAAAACCGAAAAACCTTAAATCTTGAAAACAAGCGTTAATCCGATAAACAGTAGATGACGAAATACATATTATACAGTAATAAGTTACAAAAAGAACAAAACATAATCAAATAACACAGGACAATGAAACTGATTCGCAGTGCATTTTTAGTAGCATTGCTTGTTTTGCAAGTGTTGGGCCTCCGGTACGCAAACTACAGTTTCCTCAGAGAAGAGCTAGCCGCCTATAGAGACCAAACACAAGAGCTTTTCCAGTGGTCGCTCGACCAGTACATGGAACACGCGTACCCGCTGGATGAACTAGATCCCGTGAATTGCACAGCAAAAGCCCGCAGCTTTGCAGACCCGCACGACACCGTCACCAACGACGTGTTGGGCAACTTTTCCCTAACGCTTATCGACTCACTCACCACTCTGATCGTCATGGAAGACCGCACGCGGTTCACGGAAACCGTGCGGCTCGTGACCGAGGGACTGAACCCTCACTGGCAAATAGACTCCACAGTGCAGGTTTTTGAAACCGTTATTCGCATTATTGGTTCTTTTCTTGCTGCACATATCTACATAGTCGACCAAGGATTCTGGGACCCACGGGCCTCGTGGCAGTACGCAGACCTCGAATATGATCTCCTCGCAAGGGCAGCCAACCTCGCAGATATCATTCTCGAGACATACAAGACAAACAGCAAGTTGCCGTATCCACGCACAAATCTCAAGCACGGTGTGGCCAAAGTGCTCAGGGAGACGCCGCAACTCATGGAAGCGAACAACCCCGTTGCTATGGGGTGCCCCTTTTTTGAGTTCCACCTTCTCTCGGTGCTAACCCACAACGACAAGTACAGGGTTGTTTCGCAACACGCATACAACAGAGTCATGCAGGACTTGCCCTCAGAGCTTGGATTGATTCCACACTCTGTTGCAGTTGAAGACTTGAAATTCATTGATTCATACACCAACGTCGGCGCGTCCATAGACTCCATCTACGAATACTCTTTGAAGAACGGCATTCTGTTCAACAACAATACCAGTATTGAGAATTTCCACAAACTCATGAAACCGATCAATGTCTACAGTGAAGACACATGGTTTTACAAAACGGTTGACGTGCACAACACAGGAAGCATCATTTCGTTTTGGATTGACTCACTTAGTGCTTTTTTCCCCGGAATTTTGGTGCTGAATGGGGAAATCGAAACTGCCACTCACAAAAACCAGTTTTACTGGAAACTATGGAACTACTACGGCGGGATCCCTGAACGGTGGAACTTCAAATCTTTTTTGCCCGCTTGGGAAGCGACTACGACTCCAACAAGAGAAACACAACTCGACAACATCATCGAGCTGGAATGGTATCCCTTGAGACCAGAGCTCATCGAGTCGTCATACTACTTATATCAAGCCACCAGGGATCCAATGTATTTAAACGTGGGTAAACAAATTTTGCAAGACTTGCAAACGAGATTCAAGTGCGAGTGCGGTTTATGCGGTTTGCAAAACGTGAAAACAGGAGAAAGACAACACAGGATGGAGTCTTTTGTATTGAGCGAGACTTTGAAATATCTCTACCTCCTTTTCGACCACGATTTTAATCCTTCAAAATACAACAACGTTGTTTTCAACACAGAGGCACATCCTTTTTATATTCCAAAGACTCTTTACAAAAACTATTTGAAAAATAGATACTTTAACGATTCGTATTTTAGCAAAATCTCTGAGTACAAAAAAGTTTGGAACGACACTCTTACCGATAACATATTTACAAATCCAAGCGGGAATCAAACGTGTCCAATCTCTAAAAAATTACAACACATTTGGCTAACAAGGAAAACTTTATATATAGTCCGATTTTAAACGACTCATTGAATCTTTTCGAATTCGATAGACAGTTTCATCAGCAATTGGTTTACCCAAAATGGCTTATTCAAGAGCGTAACAATAGTGCTTTCCAAATGGAGATAAACCCGGGGTTTAGCGCCATCTATAACTCTGCTGCAAATTTGCAGTGCCAGTTGAGCGAAAGAATGTTAGTTACAGGGGATTCATCCCTGCTCGATAAACAAGGTTATTTGCTTCAAGCCATTTTTGGCTCGCACAGACAATTTTCTATCAATACCAATCAGGAAGCACCAAACGTCTTCAATAGCTTATTGGGTTGCAGCATGTTTATTATTACGGAGGGAGCTCATTTGGAGGGACCAACTGAAGAGACAGATACATTATCTAAAGGATACCTTGTACGAATTGATGACGCGAAATTTGAACCAAATGAGTCCATATTTATTAAAAACGCTACCATGATGTCTAAAAATCCATTCAAGTACGACAAAGTTTATTATTCGCAGAATGCAGCAAAATTGAAAAGTCAAAACAGGAAATGGACCCTGAAATCAGTTCTCAAAGAACTTGGCGAACTGCAACAACTTCTATCAACAAACAACAATGGTCAACTAATCATAAACAATAGATTTATTTTGCAAAATGTGTATCTTATTTAATTTAACTGCATTCTTAAGATACTGTATTTTTTATTCATTTAGGGGTAAAGAAACTTTTAGAATCACAGCTATGCAAAAAAGTATGACACTTTTTTTTGCACAAAATGTGTGGGTGAATTTGATTTATATTCAAGCTAAATTTTTCTTTTTGCCCTAAAGTTTTTTTTGTTTTTTAAAAAACAAAGACATTACTTTTTTAATCGATATATTTTTTTGGGTTACTATTTTTTCGTTTCTTTTTTTTTAGAAAAAGGTTTAACTTTTTAACTTTTCAATATTTAATTGTATTATATATAAGGGATGATCTTTCAACTTAGATGTTACATATCAAAAAAAAAGAAAAATCCAACAACGAATCATTAATTAAACAAGATGCCAAGAGGTCCGTATGTATCATAACTATTCAGATATATAGTCGGGACCAATCAATATTGAATTATTTGATTGGAATTGATTTTATGAAATATTAGAAATTAATTCATTCAAACAGAAAACAATATTGAGTTAGTAAAATAACAGGCAGGAGGATTCTTTGATACGGTTGCTGCAGAGTTGCGTGTGCTTTTATTTGGCCGTTGTCATTAAGCTCATGTTATCTGTAACTACTGTCGTGTCCATTGTTTTTTTTTTAAAATTTGTGAAAGATTTCTGTAATGGATGTTTTGATTAAATGTAAAGAGCGTTAACTACGTTGATTTATGTGTTTAATCATTGACGTATCATGACTTTATGGCTTCCACTTTATTGAAAAAAAAGAAACATGAAGAGATCCAATGCACTGGGTGTGTTTTATTACCTCTTATTATTAGTTTTTTGCTAGTTTGTTTTTTTATCCATGCGGAAGAAACAAATTACTAACAAGTTTTATATACATTTTTTTTTATTTTACAAAATAAAAGAGAGACTATAATTTTTCAACAGAAAGAAACATCAAAAAAGATTGAGTGCTCCAAACCACTGGATGCTAGACAAATTGTCTGGTGTTTACGCTCCAAAAGCTTCTGCTGGTCCACACAAATTGAGAGAATCTTTGCCATTGATTGTTTTCTTAAGAAACAAAACCAAATACGGTTTGAACGGTAGAGAAGTCAAATCTATTTTGATGCAAAGACACGTCAAAGTTGATGGTAAAGTCAGAACTGATGCTACCTACCCAGCTGGTTTCATGGATGTTATTTCTTTGGAAGCTACCAACGAAAACTTCAGATTGATCTACGATGTTAAAGGTAGATTTGCTGTTCACAGAATTACTGACGAAGAAGCTGCTTACAAATTAGCTAAAGTCAAGAAAATTCAATTGGGTAAAAAAGGTATTCCTTACGTTGTTACCCACGATGGTAGAACTATCAGATACCCAGATCCAAATGTTCAAGTTAACGACACCGTTGTTGTTGATTTGGCCTCTGGTAAAATCAATGACTTTGTCAGATTCGACACTGGTAAATTAGTTTATGTTACCGGTGGTAGAAATTTGGGTAGAATTGGTACCATGGTCCACAGAGAAAGACACGAAGGTGGTTTCGATTTGGTCCACATCAAAGATTCTTTGGATAACACTTTCGTCACCAGAATGGGTAACGTTTTTGCCATTGGTGAACCAGGTAAACCATTGATTTCCTTACCAAAAGGTAAAGGTATCAAATTGTCTATTTCTGAAGAAAGAGACAGAAGAAGAGCCAACAACAACTAAGTTTAGTTATTATATATATCATATTTTATACTTAGCTTTTTTTTCGCTTTCTAATACCAGAATTTCGTAATTGGATTTCTAAAACAAACATACTTTTAATATAGGTCTTTTTAAAAAAAAAACATAAAAACATAAAAACAATATTTCTTGAAACAGTTATAAAGGCTACTTGATCTCATTAGCTTGCTCTTGCTCATTTTTAGTGGAGAATTTTGCAAAATAATTTCTTAAGAGAGTCTTTGGGGATAATCCACCATACTCTTTACAATCCTCGTTGGTGTATTTTTCGGAAGATAAGCTGTTTATGGCATGCAGAACAAATGGTTGAATAAAATCATAATAAACAAAATCCACCATTTCATTTGGATTCGATGCTTTTTCTTGATATTGAATGACAATTGGATTTGGGAAAACTCCCATAGTGTTGTGAACTGTGTCTTCACCATCACATCCATAGTCGTCTAGTGTAATGTAACCTTTCAAATTGGTTGGGTCTTTGACATAGGGACATTGCGTTATTGGTGTGTTTGAATTCATATTTACGTTGTATGACAAGTCTCTGACTGGATCTTTTCTATCCATAATATTCACACCGTTATTCAATATTGTTATGATTTGTTCAGCAATCCAGTACGGAATATTTATGTAGTTCCAAGTATTAACATAAGGTGAAACTGTGTATTCTGTATCCAAGGTGAAATTTCCTTTGTAAAGATCAAATCTTATAGATCCCGTATTGATCATGATAAATCTTTTAAATGATTCTCTTCCTTTGTGTTTTGCTAAGTTTTTCAAAACTCTTGTTGATAACAAATTAAAAATATTGTTTTTGGAAGTTATAGGTTTATTAAACATGTAGAAATTTTCAGGAATATAACCATAAACTGTGTTCAAGTTGAGAGATTCTCTTAATCTATGGATTTTTTCACTCAGAACTTGAGATTTTGAAATGATGGATCCATTGGTGTGATATGCAAAAGATTCTTTATTAAAATCAATATATCTTCTGTGGAAAGTTGTTGGATTAGATTCCACCTTGCTGATTCCATTTATAGATAGAAATCCAACAGTTTCACAAAATCTACCACTTTGTAAAGCTGTTGATTTTTCATCAAATTCAACAAAGTCCCTAATATGGCTATGTCCACCAAAATATTGAATGATTGTATTTGGATAATGTTTTCTTAAGAAATCGTGTAAATAATTGATTTCTCTATTTTCATGATCTGTTATTGGTAAGTGACCAAAAATAACTAAGACGTCTATTTTTGATTCAGGATAAGTATTCAACACTTTTTGAAACCATTCTTTGTTTATTTCCTCTTTTATTGGTGTGACCATAGCCCTCTTATTAAATCTTTTAAAATCAAAAAGAAATGACAATGCCAATATGTTGAAATGATTATTTTCAGTTTGGAAATATGTGAATTTAGAACCGAAAGGTACTTTACTTTGATCTTCAAGAACAAATTCAACATTACTAGAGATATATTTTCCTTGGAATTTAGGATTTTGAGCTGTTTGATAATATTCCAAAACAGTATTTTCCTCTGTATACAACTCATGGTTCCCTAAAGTCAACAAATCATAATCTTGTTCATTGAAAATCATTGTACTTTCAATCCCATTGGGCACAGTAGCATCACTTAACCCATTACCATCATGCTTATCCCCAGTATCAATTAATAATAAATCACCGCCTGATGGCTTTATTCTATTTTTCAAGTTTTTATGGAAATTAACAAAATCCCCCCAATCCCCATCATATATGTCTTGATTCAAATGTGAACCCAACCAACCGTGAGTATCAGTTGTATGTAAAAAATTCAATTCACCAATTTGTAAATCTCTGTGCATAAAAATTGGAGTTATATCAGAAAACTGGGTAGTTTCTTTATCCTCCGTGCATGGCAACCCAACGGTTGTCTGTGTGGATTTGAAAAATATTGATTCCAGTGGGAAACAATCTCCAAAACACACAATTAGAGCAAACCCAAAGAGCAAAAAATTGATATTAACAATCATTGTTGGTTTCGTGTTGGACTCTAAACTAAAAGTTAGAAAAACCTTGATTTGACAGGTGAGAAGTCTTGTTATTAATCAATTTAATAAATTTTAATATTAGAGAGGCTAATCAAAAAAAAAAATTGCTCTATCTTAAACTATCAACCGTTATCAAAGACATATCTTATCTTCTTTTGAAGAAGGTTACAGAGCAAACCAAACGAAATAACACAAAAAGAATAAAAAATTGCAAAAAAAATAAGTTCGTATGACGTAGCCGTGAGTCGAACACGGGACCAATTCCGTAACCTGAAAAACAACTCTATAATTTATATCATAAGATAGAAATATAAGAGCGTCTACCGATGTGGAGAAACTGTCATATAACCACTAGACCACAACGCCTTACGAACAAAATTTACTGTTTAACGTGGTGTATTTATAGTTTAAAAGAATAATTAATGTTACTTGCCTAGACACCGAATATTATCAATACTTAAATATGATAACAGTTATTAGGTATATACAGATTATAAAAATGTGAAAAGAAAGATATTAATAATTAGTTACTTCCATGGATACTCAATGTCTCTGTCTTTTCTAATCCAAATTTTCTTTTTCTTTTTGTTCACAACATGTTCTACAAATTTTTCGTCACAATATTGTTTCTTATATGTTTTGATGAAAACAGGATCCCATAGTTCAGAACCTATCCCCAAATCTTTACAACATCTCATCAAAGCATTACTCTTGCAACCCTCGGTGGCTGTTGGAATACCGTCGGGACTGAAATAATCTTGTTCACCTCGCGCAACCCCCACAAGTTGACCGTGACAGATTAATCCATATTCCCTAGTTAAAAGTCTATCAGTAATGATTGTTTCGCTTCTTGGAACCAGTCCCCAACCACCAGCTCCAAAAGTCTTGTTCAAAATTCTTCTGTATTTAATCTCGGGCAAATAGATTAATCCATCAGGTTTGATTTCGATATCTCCTGGTGTCAGGGGTTGAGCAAGTAATTCTTGTACAGTGGAAGAAAAAGGTTGTGAGCCTATTCCTGAAAACGATGTTGTCCAGTCGACACTTGTATTTTTTTGTAGATCGTTTAACGATACACCCCCTACTTTATTGGCAAAGGAGTTCCCATTAGGATAGGAGTCTACTAGAGACGGCGGTTGATTTGTAGCTAAAGACTCTATCATTGGGTTAGTATTTGCTTTAGCATTTAAATTTGAATTTCCATTTTCAACTCCTGTAGAAACTTGGTCGGATGCAATTGAAGTCGGAGTCTTACTGGCATATTTCGAATATACAGTTGAGGTTTTCGTATAAACCGGTTTGGCGTATTTGCCACTGACGGTTCCTGCCGTCTTAAGAGCGTAACCTCTATTAAAAATAATCCTGTTTAGCATCTGCGTGTACGGTGTGGCTGTTTCTTTTTTTAACATTTTGAATCAGTTTCAAAATAAACATGCATGCATTCTAATGTGCACATTCATATATATCAATAATTGCTATATATTATTCAAGTTAATGAGATGAGATTTTTAACGTGTTTCGTGATTGTTTGATCTGTTTTCTATGTGTATCACGTGATGAACAACAAAAATGAAACAAAAAAATCTTTTGAAAAATAATGAAAACATCTGAAACAGCGCATACACCATTTACTTGAGATATAATACGAAATGAGTTCTTTTTATTACTACGAAGAGTGAAAGAAACATCGATACCCATAATACGTTGTTGAAACAAATTGACTCGAGTTATTGGTTTTTTTTTTGTATAAAACGCAACAATGTCTTTAACTCAACGCTCAAAGAAGAAATCTTCTGTGGAAAAAGATTCAGTTACAGTGACAGCTACAACAAAAAGTGTTGTTGAAGAACGCGAAGAAAACAACAAATATGCCAAAAGAGAATACAACTTTTTAGCCAGCTCGTGGTTGCTAAAAAAAGCACCAGATTCCAAGGTTACATACAAGTTTTGGCTTTATTTGGTCACTGCTATTGCAGCTTTTGTTAGGTTTTACAATCTTAATTATCCAAAAGAAGTTGTTTTTGATGAAGTTCATTTTGGTAAGTTTGCGTCGTATTACTTGGAAAGAACATATTTTTTTGATGTGCATCCTCCATTTGCTAAGATGTTGATTGCTTTTGTTGGTTATCTATGCGGCTATTCGGGATCTTTCAAGTTTGAAGATATCGGTTTAAGTTACGAAACTCATCCAGCTCCTTATGTGGCATATAGAAGTTTGAGTGCTGTGTTTGGTACTTTGACAGTTCCAATCATGTTTCTGACTTTAAAAGAATTGAATTTAAAAGCCATTACATGTTTTATTGGGTCCTTACTTGTGGCTATTGATAATGCTCACGTCATCGATTCAAGATTGATTTTATTGGACGCAACATTGCTTATCTCTTTAGCTTTATCAATTTATTGTTTTGTTAAATTTTACAAAGAACAATTGAAAAAACCTTTCACATTTTCTTGGTTTCTTTGGATTAATCTAACAGGAATTTCACTATCTCTCGTGATCTCTACCAAATACGTTGGTGTGATGACATTTGCTATGATTGGATTCGCTATTGCTTTCAACTTGTGGCAGTTGTTGGATGTCAGATCTAAGACCTCGGTTGAAGATTTAACCAAACATTTATTTTACCGTATTCAAGCATTAATTGTTTGTCCATTTATTTATTATTTGTTTTGGTTTTATGTTCATTTCCAAATCCTAAGCAAATCGGGCCCAGGTGATGATTTCATGTCTCCTGAATTTCAACAAACTTTAGGTGAATCTCCATTATTGAGAGACGCCAGAGATTTAAACTATTACGATGTGATTACTATCAAACATTTGGATACAGATGCTTTTTTGCACTCGCACGATGCCCATTATCCACAACGTTATGAAGATGGAAGAGTATCTTCACAAGGTCAACAAGTCACAGCTTATACTTTTGAAGATTACAACAACCAGTGGCAAATCATTCCTACCACAGAGTTACCAACCACTTTTGGACAACCAGTTCATTTATCAGATGTTATTAGATTAAGACATCTTGGTACAAAGACATATTTACTCACCCATGATGTGGCTTCACCATATTATCCAACAAATGAAGAAGTTACTACAGTATCGGAAGAACTGGCTGCAGGTGAAAAATTCCAGCAAACTTTATTCCGTTTGGAATCAATGGGGAAAAAACAAACTAAAGACGCCATAAAGACTAAATTTACTCGTTTCAGAATTGTTCACGTTGATACATCAGTGGCTCTTTGGACTCACAATGACAAGTTATTGCCAGATTGGGGTTTCGAACAACAAGAAGTTAATGGGAACAAAAAAATAGCCGAATCAGAAAATACTTGGTTTTTCAATGAAATTATTAATCTACCTGAACATAGAAACGTTCATGTTGAAAAAGCCGTTACCAATATGAATTTTTTCAAAAAATGGTGGGAAGCTCAAACTAAGATGTTTGCTCATAACAATGCATTGTCTTCAGAACACCCATTTGCATCGAATCCAGATTCATGGCCAGGTTGTTTAAGCGGGGTTGCCTTTTGGAACAGAGATTCTGATAAAAAACAAATTTATTTTATCGGTAACGTTGTGGGCTGGTGGTTACAAGTTGCTTCGTTTATTTTGTACGTTGTTGTTGTGATCTCTGATTTGGTAACAAGAAGAAGACAGTATTACCTATACGGGAAATTGGCTAGAGACAGACTATACGGACCAATCACTTTCTTATTTGCTGGTTGGGCAATCCACTATTTCCCATTTTTCCTAATGGCCAGACAAAAATTTTTGCATCATTACTTACCAGCTCATTTGATTGCATCTTTGTTCAGTGCTGCTCTATGGGAATGGGGGTTGACCAGCAACAAGGGACTTGATCCTTGCAAAGACGAAGAAGACCCAGTTAACGAACATCAATTGAATCCTCCAATGAAAGAAGTTAGAATGCGTATGTTTTATGCATTGATCTCGATCTGCTTGATTGCATTCTTTGTCTACTTTTCTCCATTGACATACGGGAACGTGTCATTGACCCCAGAGCAAATACAAGCCAGAAAATGGCTAGACTTTGAGTTACATTATGCTAAATAAATTCTTAAATAATACTGTTTATCTGCTTGTGTAATTTGTTACAAATCTATATATAAATATACATGTATGCATCTATAAAGTTGGAAATGGTAAAGTTCTATGCATGTTGGCGACTATAGTTGAATAGTTTGGCTCGTTTTCTGGTGTGATGTAACCGTGTCTGATTAAGAAATCCACCATAATCAAGGCACAGTTTGGTTTGAAATCACTGGTTTTCAATAAATCAATTGTTTCTTGTAAAGAGTATAACTTGAAATTATCAACCTCGCCATCATTTGGAACAGGAATAATATTTTTTGGAAGGAACATGTCATAAACAAATTCAATCTCCCCAGTGATCGAGGACTTTTCTTTTTCAAATGTATCAGTCTCGAAGGTACCTTCGTGATACAGATATGAACAACACCCTGCAGGTTTCGCGTAAGATGTCACAATGTTTTCGGACAAATTTCCCTCTTCCATGCATTCTTTGATTAAAGTTTCTTGGATACCATATGGGTAACCTAATCCACCGGCTATAATATTATCATATTTAGAAGGCCATGATGCCTTTGTAGCTGATCTTTTTGGAATCCAAAAACTCAAACGGTTGTTTTCATCCAAGACTGCCCCGTTGACATGAATTCCGTATGTTATTATACCAAAAATTGAAGTCAATGCTCTTTCTACAAGCACATAAGGGGTTTTCTCCATATCATATAAAACATAGCTTTCACCTCTCCATCCTTTCAAACATTCAAATAGCTGGTGATCTCTAAGATAGACAGCCAAAGTATTTAGTCCTTCGTTTCTTTCATCAAAACTGGCAGATTTAAATCTCAAGTTTTGTCCATTATAATCAAAAACTTTTGTAAATAATTCATTTGCATGTTGCATCATGCGATCAATCATAAATCTCATAACGAATCCATTCTTAAACGATCCATCATGACTTTCAAGATAAATAATATTTTTCTGAAAATTAGGTAAACTTTCGTAATTCATTGGAACCCCATCGGTAGCATCTATTAGCGACAAATAAGTGAAACCATTAGCTTCATCACTAGCTGTTCTTTCTAATTGTTGCTTACCTTGAATCTCAACCACTTTACTCATTGTAGCACGCCTTGATTTTTCTGTTGCTTTGAATAGTTTTTTCTTCAATTTGGAAACAGTTTTCATTTTTCCAACGTTTCAGAATAATCAGTACTATATAATTACGAAATGGCGTGTTCCTTAATACCAAGATCTGCCAAATTCCCGCTCTTCCTTCATCTGGGAAAAATTCCAAAAAAAAAAGAAAAAAAAAAAAAAAAAATTCCAAGATTTGGAACCCTAGATTGCAAACTTTAAATGTTATCTATTTCTTGAGTGGAACCTTTCATGATATGGAAATTAAATAGTTTAGTTGAATTCAAATATAAATAGTTAAAAAAAGCTTAAATCAATTAATCAGACACCAAAAAAACTATCAGAAAAAGGTATGACACTAACTAATTCATTGGTGAGTTATTTAAAGTTTTTAAGAAATGTTTATTTGAAAGAGCACTTAGCAAATTCAAGCATCCTAAACATTGTATGTGGTAACCAGAGCTCTGATATGGACTCTGTAATGTGTTCCTTAACTTACGCTTACTATAGTTATCTTAAATATCCAGAGTCTCCTATTGTTCCTGTTATCAACATTCCAAAAGAGGATTTAAAGTTGAGAAAAGATATTGTTTTTGTATTAAATAACTATGCCGGCATTAAAGAGGATGACAACTTGCTTTTTTTTATCAATGAAATTCAAGAATATAAGAAATTGCATGGATGTAAGATTAATGCTGTATTAGTTGATCACAATGAGCCTCAGGGCATTGCTGCAACTGTTATTGACGAAGTTGTAGGTATTATAGATCATCACGAAAATGTTGGCATTTCTAGAGATGCTATCCTTAGGGAAAAGGGACCTGACGTGATTGAAGTTACTGGATCTTGTACTTCTTTAGTGACAAATTACTGGTCTGAAAAGTTAGGAAACTCTGCATCGAAAATGAAAAATCTTGTACCATTGGGATTAGCAGCTGTGCTACTTGATACTAGCAATTTCAAAAGTAAAGTGGAAAATCCTGATTTGCAGGCTCTTAATTTTTACAAAGAAAACTTGCCAGAATCGTTCATCTTTGGAGAATTTTTCAAAATAATTAAAAAACAAAAAAGTAATTTGGATGGATTATCCATGTACGATTTATTGCGTAAAGATTATAAAATGTTTGAATTTAATGGCTATAAAATTGGAATGGCTTCTTTAGGAAAATCTATAGATTGGTTGTACAATCAGTATGGTAACTCTGAAATTGTGGACAGTTGTGATAGATGTAACGAGGCAACTGATGCTCTAATGCTCTTATCCAGCTTCTCTGAAGACAAAAAACATAAAAGACAATTAGCAATTGTGACAAAGGACAAAGAATTGGAACAAAAAATTATACTAGGCGTTAAAGATACTTTAGACTTGGAACTGTTAAAAGAAACAGATTTCTGTTATACTGTTTACAATCAAAAAAATGAACAAGCTAGTAGAAAGCAAATTGCACCTGCTGTTCAAAATTCTCTTGCCAACTAAACAGATCAAACCTAGATATAACCAATTTTCCATTTTGTATTGAAAGTATGTTCTAAAATTTTGTAAGATTTTTCTAATGTTTCAGTAAAATCTTTGAAACATTCGTCAGGAACGTCTATGGATTCAACGTTTTGAATTCCTGTTGCATCCACAGTTTCTTCACTATATAAAATTTTAATTATATTTTGCAGGGTCTTTCCATCAGGCAAACCGATTCCAAGTCCAAAATCAAAACACCAAATACTTATGGAACTACCGGATGTACTTGCCACTTCAAATAATCGAGTTCCTAAAGAATCAACCGCATTTATCAGGCTCTGAATGACAAAGTCACGAGGTTGATATGTCAGTGTTTTGTGTGTATTATTCATTTGAAGCACTAAATTCCATTTAAACAACTTCACAAAATCTTGATTATTTTTGTAAACTCCTATGTTCTTAGAGCACTGGCCACACTGAACAAGATTCTCAATCTTTTTCACTTGCAAAGAATCACTTTTCAAAATTATATACGAATCACCAAGTAATAATTGGCCCTTTGTTGGTGCAAACTCACTATTAAATTTGTTTGTATAAAGTATACTGCTTTGTGAGTTGGCCATCTCACTGGGAACTACATCAGGTTTATGGCAATGCCATAAATCCATTAATTCGTGCCAATATTCACTTGGCATGTCAGCTATGTTTGTGTAATTCGCAGAATCAATAAGCACATTCCCACATTCACAACCAAAAGTAAATGAATTTTTACCAAAAAAATTACAGTCCCATTTAAGTCTGCTGAACAGTTCTCCGTTATTGACATTTAATCTTTTTCCACCCAGCGCTTTACATCTATAAGTGAAAAATTTCTCGTCATGTTCTGCATGTATCTCTTTCAAAAGAATTTCATGAGGAAGCTCAAACTCTATGCCATCATTAAAACTGACACTCTTTTCCCTAAATGTTTTAGCTTTTATGTCTGAAGTAATAATGACAACTCCTATTCTGGGTAAATATTCTGCAAAATAAGTCATCTTCTACTCAAGGCCCCCTTAGTCTATTGCTTTGGCCCTTTTCTCGGATCAATACCAAACTTCACTTTCTTATAGCCTTGCCTATACTATGTGCAATAGGTGATGCGAAATGAGCTCTTTCAAAAAAACGTTGCTCACGCGTGAGCCAAATTTTTGTTCATTTCCGTTTTTTACACCGCACAAAAAGGATCTTGCAATCTGAGAAGGGTCTATCTAAAACCACTAATTAAAAGCACAACCCACCAGACGTGCAATGTCATCTTTTAAAGCTGTAAATTTGGAGCAGGATGACGAATTTCAAGAGCAAGAAGATTACAGTAGAGAGCTGCAAGTGGAGCAAGGTTATAAAATATACAACTTGGCATTAATGTACTATAAAGACCACAAATATGATGCAGCAATGCGCGAATTTGACGAATTGTTAGATATTGAAATACTAAAGCCTGATAAATTGGGAGTATATGCGTACAACTCTCCTGCAGTTGATAAACTAAGATATTTGGGTTACAGAAATAGAGGGTTTCTTTACTTTGACTATTTGAAAGACAACTACTTGACACTTGACAACCACACTATTGTTGATGATCTTTTAAAATCTATGGAATCTTTGCTTGAAGCAATTTGTCATGATTCTGCTGACTACAAGTGTACGGAATTGTTGCTCAATATATTAGAGGCTTTTAATAGTAAAAGGCTGCAACGTTGGGTACTGGAAACAGAATTATTTAAAGATCCTTTGCTAATGAACTCCAGTATACTGCTTCCCCAATGGAAAAGTCTTATAGCTACAGAAAAAAAATTGATTGATGATTTACAAGATAATTCAAATTTATCGATTTTTTTGAAGTCCATTTTCAATTTGAAGTATGAACACAATTCACCAAACACATTTACATCTCCATTGTTGGAAAAAATAAACAAGATGAAAAAGGAAGATGAACTCACATTCCGTGAACTTGATGCTGATAGTATAGTTTTAAAAGAGAAAACTTGGGAGTGTCTCACTCAATCTTTGGAGCTATTACTTCCTGCTCACAAAACAGTGTACAATTTTTCAAATATTTGTGATCCATACAACGAATTGGAAGAGCCTATTGAAAGTGTGGTGATAAGTATTGACATTCAAGAAATTTGTAAAAATGCTGTTATCGCCACAGAAGCTGGCGAATCTCTTGATGTTAAAAATGGTTTAATTGAAAATCATTTGAGTAATAGTGATACTCCTGTGGATAACGTAAAACCAAGTTTTTTAGCTCAACAGGAACAAAAATATAACAATAACGATAACCAATACGAAAACTCTTTGAAAAGACCTAGTGAAGAAAGACCACAAAGAGTGAGTAAGAGGGTTCGTGAAAAAGCAACAGAACAGGAATTAGAAACAAAGTTAAATGATATTCAGGAGGCATTTTTGGGAGAACTCAATCTTTTATTGGGTAATGTCGGTTTCAAATTTTATAACTCTCAGGAGCTTGCTTCCTTGAAGTTCTTCAAAAATGATCAAAAATTGGGGCTTGTTATCTCGGATATGTACGATTGTATTTCATGCTGGTCAAATAAACACTCGGATATATTGAAAAGCCTGGACTCAAAGAAAAATCGAAATGATTCTACTAATGGTTTGCAAGATTTTGTCAAGTTTTTGAAAGCCAGCATATTTGGCGGAGAACCCTCTGCCGCAGTTGCTATGCTAGATGATACTTATTTAGCAGAGTTCATTGAGTTTGTCAACTTAAAAAAAATTCATTTTCAGCAGATAAGAGTGAAATTACTTTATAGTTTATTGAAGACTTCCGACGATGGAATTTGTTTAATAACAGATAGACTTTGGACAAGCAATTTATACAAAATGATTGAGTACCTCATTTTGATATTAGAAGAACACTTTTTTGAGTTTTTGGATACCTCAAACAAATTGGACATATCTGTTGCAGTTTCAATATATGAAATACTTGTAAATTTTTTGCACAGAATCTCCAAGGAAATCACCTTAAGAAGCTTGCAAAATCATAGAACGACTGATTTAGAGAAACAAAAAGCAAAAATATTGAAAAAAGTTAATATGTGGAATCATACATTTTTTAACAAAGTGAAAGAGATTCATTACGGTGAAAAAGCATTGATAAGATATAAATGGGCCAAAATTTATTTGGCTCAAGCGCTACAATTGTCAAATGAGCAGCAACTAATAATGGAACTTGAGCAATTCAAATTAGAAAATACACTAAAATATGGTATTTCTCATTGTAACTACAGTGATTTGCCTGCTGTCAGCTTAGCTGATATAGAGAGCTTAATTTTGAAGTATCAGATAATCAATAGTTTCCATTCAGAGGACTCCACATCAGCATTGCAAAGAATCGAGTCTCTAATCAAAATATTGAGCAATGACCACGAAAATCTTACATCAATTGAAACAACCATGTTAAATTTTTTAGAGAAATCTCCTGTGCAAGTAAAGCTTCAATTGTGGGTTATCGTATTCAGATTTTTTGCAAGCAATACTGTTTCTCAAACACAGATTCAAAAAGGGTTTTTTGCAATGTTAAACACGGTCGATAGCTTTTTCAACTCGTCTGAGTATGAATCACTAGAACCCTCTCAAAGACAAACCGTTTTGTTAATTATACTTGGGCGTTTGGAAAAAATAGCTTGTATATATAGTGGGTTGCTAAACAAAGGTGGCAGTAATGACACAATACACACTTCAGAAGAAATGGAAATGTTGTTGAACTATTTTAAACTTTTTTTCTCAATAATAAATTACGAAATTATGTGCTCCAAGGATCATGATATGCAGTCTTTTTTTAAAAAAGCAGTTGCTTCTTCGCTGAAATTAAAGTCATTGTTAGTCTATTGGTCAATAATCATAAGCTCACAATACAAGTTTTTTGTGAGCAAAATGAACGGGTCTTCTTTTTATGTATCAAGATTTTTGTGGAATTTTCATGCTCTTTATGCAGAGTTCCAATTTTGTGACATTTCAGAAAATGCTTTTTTGAAGTACAGCGAATTTGTTTTGTGCCAGATGGATTCACCTGAAGTTCTACCTCATTTGCAGCAAAATTTGTTTTGCAGATACCATTTGCAATTGTCGAGTGCTGAATACTCAGATATAAGCTTACATCAAACTGAAAAGCAGTCAATTGAACCCGAAAGTGCAATCCAGTTAGGAAAATATTTGATAAGGTATCAATATGGTAATTCAAATCCTTTGTTTAATGTAGGAGCCAAGAGCTCTATGAAACAGATATTCGACGTAATAGCTGAAGTAATTGGCGAACCAACGTACGAAGCTAATTTTGCGGAGAAAAAAAATCTGTGTCATTTCGATGAATACCTCGATTCATCTATCGAAGTATCTTTATTTAGATGTGCATTAGAAGGTGACGTTGATATTAACTTGGTAGATACAAATTCGGAGTACGAGAAAGTCGTTAAATCGGGGATTATTTTTGTTGCAGCAGTTCAACAATTCAATATTTTTAAAATTAGAAGAAAAAACAATCAAGCAAGACTATCTGAGTTGGATATCACTAGAAACTTGTTGAAAGCTGATATTGTTTACAATTCAGGAAAATTTGAAAGTTGGTATTTGCTTGGGAAATGTTATTCTTATGCCACAGACGATGATTTAACTTGGACATCAGATAAACTGATTGCATTAGACAAAAAAAAAATCACTGCAAGTCTTCAAAGAAAATCTATTTTGTGTTACATTATGTCAATCAGCACCTATAACAAAACACATACAAATTATGAAACTGATTCGGTAGAAGATCAAACCTTGCTAGCAAATATTTTTGAAAGCTTGGCTAATATTTTACTTTTGGCTTGGACTACGCCAATGTCTGGCTTGTGCTTCTACAAAGAAATATCACAAGTATTGGGAATGAATGAAACAGGAGAAATTTATCATTCTGGACCAAAAAGCTTTGAAACTATATCTGAACATAATGTTACAAGAATGATTATTTTGTGCTACGATATTGTGTTGAAAATTCTGAAAAACAACTCTTTGAAAGTTTCTTCATTATATTGGCGGGTTCCCTTTAATTTCGCAAAAGTTCATTATAAAATTGGAAGTCCCTTAAGAAAATACGAAGGCTGCCTTTTAGAATCATGCTTAAAGTCAAAGAATGAGAATTTCAAAACAAATTTTATAATGGAACCACATTATTTTTTGATTTCTTTAACTTACAAACTAGTTAGAGACAACAAAATTACTGTTGAAAAAGCTTATGATTTTTTGCATAAAGACAATGGTTGTTTTCAAATGGCTGACGACTTTTGGAGATCTCAAAAAACCGATTTGGTAGAAGAAAGTTTCTATAAGAAATGCATTACATTACTTGAAGTACTTATTTCGTTTGACAAAAAAAAATGGTATCATGAGCCAAAATACAGAATTGCTACAATATATGCTAATGAATTAAAAGATACAGAAAAGGCAATAATGCTAATGGAAGAAATGGTTTTTCCTGCTTCATCCAGTAAACCATTAGTTACTATATGGAAACCAGAATACGAACTGCCAGGAAAACATTTTGTTTACAACACAAAATATATAAAATTTTACTTGCAATTGTTATACAACTTAAAAGAAACCAACAAAATTGGACAAGTTTCAAGAAAATTGAGAAAATTTGGGTCTAGTATGCTAAAATGTAATGAAATACAAGATTTTGCTACTAAATTATATGCTCAATTAGTTCAAGATATCTATGAGATTGATGAAAAAAAATTTGTTGAGTCGTTTTTACCACAAGTAAATTATGCAGTCTATACGTTGGTTTCCAAGAAAGTCATTGACAACTGTCATAAATTAAAACCTACTGACAGAAATGCAGAAATATTTTTTGAAACAGTTGATCTTAGAAAGGGGTCTTATACTCAATACGATGATTTATCTATCGCCTTGTACTTCAAGTTATTTTTTGTACCATGTGTTGAGACTGAAGAAGATTTTATTTCTTCCAAAGACGTGATTGGTATTGAAAGTTACATCAAGGGTAAAAAAGTTCAAAATACATCAAGAAAGAGACTTTCCAAAAAAGAATGTTTGGAGCAAATTTCCATTTTATGTAAAAGACTTAAAGTATGAGAGACACTGTGTTCCTTTTGAAGAATCAAAAAAAATTACATATCCTTTGTTTTTTTAAGTAAAATCAGAAGCCCTTTTTGTTTAAATCTATATTTGTAACGTTCTTAGTTCAAAATCGAATTAAAGATTTTGAACCGAGTTGTTCCTTATATGACAAAGCCACGTGCCATCACTTAAGTGTGTTGAACAAAAAACTCAAAAATGTTTGAAAAGAGAAAAAAAAAAATGTTTAAAAATCGGAATGGAAGTTTCTTCGACAATTTACTCGAATCTAGGTTAATAAAATAAGATATTATATTATCAAAAAATAGGTTGTTTTGAAGGGCAATAAACAAGAACCACAAATCCAAAAAAAAAACATAAAAAAAAATGTCTAAAGCTGTTAATGTTGCTATTGTCGGTACCGGTGTTGTTGGTGGTGCATTTGTTGACCAATTGTTATCTGTCAAATCTTTCATCACATACAATGTCGTTGCCATTTTGAACTACGAAGCCACTAATATCTCCGCTGACTACTCTGCTTTGCCATTGACCTCTGCCAATTGGAAATCTGTCATCAATGAAACAGCTGCTAAAAACACCACCTCTCCAGCTGAATTATTGGCTTACTTACAAAAATCTCCTTTGCCTGCCATTTTGGTTGACAACACTTCAAACGAAGGTTGGGCTAATGCTTATCCAGACTTTGTTGCTAACGGTATTTCTATTGCCACCCCAAACAAAAAAGCCTTTTCCTCAAGTTTGGCTCTATGGGAAAAATTGTTTACCAACAATCCAAAAGATGGTTTAGTTTATCATGAAGCAACCGTCGGTGCTGGTTTACCAACTGTTAATTTTTTGAAAGAAATTATTCAAACTGGTGATGAAGTTGAAAAAATTGAAGGTATCTTTTCAGGTACTTTGTCCTACATTTTCAACGAATACTCTACTATTGAAAGTAAAGATGTTAAATTTTCTGATATCGTTAAAGTTGCTAAAGAGTTGGGTTACACTGAACCTGATCCAAGAGATGACTTAAACGGTTTAGATGTTGCTAGAAAAGTCACCATCTTAGCTAGAATTAGTGGTTTGAAAGTTGAATCACCATCTTCTTTCCCAGTTCAATCTTTAATTCCTGCTCCATTAGAAAGTGTTGCATCTGCTCAAGAATTTTTAGATAAATTACCACAATACGATGCTGAAATGCAAAAATTGAAAGATGAAGCTGCCGCTGAAAACAAAGTTTTGAGATTCATTGGTCAAGTTGATGTTAAAACAAATGCTGTTTCTGTAGGAATTGCTAAGTACGATTACTCTCATCCATTTGCTGGTTTGAAAGGTTCTGACAACGTTATTTCTTACAAAACTAAAAGATACACCAACCCAGTTGTTGTCCAAGGTGCTGGTGCCGGTGCTGCCGTCACTGCTGCAGGTGTCTTGAGTGATGTTATCAAGATTGCTCAAAGATTATAAGATTAAACGATCATATTTATTCATTGTCAAAAAAAATAAATAAAAGAAATTCTGTCTTTGATATGTAATGTTGTATATAAAATAAATTGTTTAAAATTTCTTTAATTTTCATTGCTTGTCAGATAGTCCTCTCTGGCTTCAAGAAACACGGATCTCAATAATGCATAATCCATACAGGTTTTCTTAAATTGCAGCATAATTTTTTGAGAATCCAAGAAAAATTTTGAAGAATCTGCTAAATTAGTGTTTGTGGTAA
The DNA here is from genome assembly GCA_030580555.1 of Hanseniaspora taiwanica (nom. inval.). Taxonomy (NCBI): domain Eukaryota; kingdom Fungi; phylum Ascomycota; class Saccharomycetes; order Saccharomycodales; family Saccharomycodaceae; genus Hanseniaspora; species Hanseniaspora taiwanica (nom. inval.). The sequence continues at coordinate 106,183 of JAKTSY010000003.1, read as the reverse complement.
CATTGACTCTCGTCAAATGAATGTTGTTTGGAGCTAAAAACAAATCTCCATTTTCTCTAATTTCTGCAATGTAAGCCCCTGTTTTATGAACATATTGTATCAATTTGAAAGACTGCTTACCCCAGGAGTAAACAATTTCAAATTTGGATGGCGCATTGTCAAAAAAGGACGATCCACGATTGTCCATTAAGAATCCAGAATGCTCTAGCAAATAGGTATGATAATTAAATTTATTTAAAGCCAGAGCCGGATCACGCATAAATTCCTTATCTGTCCATGGGTCAATAGCAAGTTTTACATGAACGTGTGAATAAAATGCATTAACCTCAGGAATCGCACATAGCTCATTCCAAGGAATTTCCACTAACCTTAAACCATACCTTTCGGATATTCTAGACCAGCTATTTATCAGATCATCGACTAGCTTTGGAGTGGTGCTCAACCATTCAAGCCTGATATGGAAACAGTGGAGTGGGTTGTGCACTCTATCAAAATGGACAGTTACTAATTCTTTTTTTGAAGAAGTTTTTGAGGGATCCAAATCTATCAAAATTTTAGAACTTAACATAATTGACGGTTTTTCGAAAAATTTAGTGGAGCCAGGATCTTGCACACTAGTACTTTCTACGGATGCTGTATCATCGACCAGCATTACAGAATCCAGTGTAGGTATTGGAACAATTGAGCTGTTCTTTCTGCTAGATACAATATTGCTGTGAGCAGGTGATTTGTCTGTTGATACTGTTTTGAAAGAAGAAATACTTGTCGCTTGCTTTATACTGCTTTCTTTGTTATCGTTTAACAAAAAAGAGGGGCTTATCTGATAAAAATAATGACCGTCAAGAAAGTTGTGTCTTTTCAGTACATGAACAAAGAGACCCATTTCCATCAACTTTTCACCAAACAGCGTAGCTTCTTCACGAGTTTCAATATCGTTAAAATGTTCTAGAATCCAGTTAACAAGTAGTGAACCTATAAAACAATTTTGGTACTTGTTCCAGTGCCATTTTCTTGTAATCAAACTAATTTTATTTTTACCGCATTGTAATTCGTGTGATATTTTATTGATATCGGTATCTCTAGTAAATTGCAATTTATATGTATCTTTCACTATTCCATTTGTATTTAATTTTTGTAGTAACCAATCTTCTTGGTCTTTAATAAACTGTTTAAGGGAGCCCGTGTAAAAAAATAAATCAGGTAGGATCTCTTCCTTTCTTATGTTTGTCTTTTCGTCAGGGTTGTGTGCTGTGGATCTGTGTATTACAGAAATCAACTTTCTCAACCCTTCCAACCGAATTTCTTCGTCATTCAACGTATCTTTGCCAAAAATGGAAAACGTGCTTTCAGGTATATCTGAGCTTAAAACCACAAACTTAGATTTGAATCTCTTCTTGTTTTCTTCAGCTATGTCATCTTCATACCCAGCTAGATACTGGTCAACTTGATTCCAATTGCTTTTGTATCTCCGAGAATTCAATGGGTCTACTGCACTCACCCTGTACTCATTTTCGTATCTTGTTTTTATCATAGGAAGATAACTCCCCACTGTGTCGATTTTTTGCAAAGTTTGTCTTTTGTTGTACTGACGAATCTCAATAACTAGATCATCCCGACAAACTATTCTATGAATCTCGTCATCCATTGCCAAGTAAATCACCTTCCCTAAATAATCAGGTAATTTCAATATGAAGGATGCGCTATTAGAACTGTTTTCGTCTGATTTTTCAAGTTTATTAATCCTTTCACTTGTGCATATTTGGAATCCGCATATCAATCTCACGTAAATAAGCTTTCTTAATAATTCAAAGGCAGTTGGAGTTTTCAAAATTTCTTCTGGGTTTAACGTTACTGAATGATTTCTCAGTTCAAACGACTCTTCAAAATCATGAATGCTTAGAAATAAAGAAGTTGTCACTGGTAGATCTGCTGGTGTCGTGAAAGATCTCCATTTACTATATCTTTTAGGAACACCTCTAGGATAAACATCTTTCCACCGGCCCGGTATTAGTTCGGTGGCCAATTCGGCATTGAAAGGTGTTGCCGGATTATCTATATCAAGCCATGAATCAAATTCCATTGAATGTTCTTTGTTGCTCTTTTGAGCCAACAACAAACTTGGTTTCAAACCGTGTGTCATTGACTTTCCTAATGCTTCTGATTCAGCTCTAGAGTCTATGTCATTTATCATATTCATTTCACTTGCGCTCGTATTACTTTTCATTCCATTTCTTTCGCAATTTGACAAGGATAAAATATTTCCATCAGCAATCAACTTGTTGCTTTTGTCTTGAGTAATTTTACTATCTCTAGGGGGTTCAGCTTTGATAGGTATAGACTCAGCGTTTCCTACTGAATCTTGTTTTGGAAATAATGAAAGCACCATTTTTTGGGCAAATTTAGGAAGTTTTGGATGTAACAATCTATTTCTAGCAGATACCAGCTGATTTAAAGAGTCGATGGATGTCTGTGCTCTCAAACCATTGCCTGATTCGTGCTCAGTGTCTTTATGGGAGTCGGCAAAAATATGAGGAGTGTTAACATTTTCCATTGTAGGACTGGAAGTTGTTGGAAGCTGCCACATAAAGTTTGACTTTTTTTCGTTGGAGTCTTGGGATATTTTGTAAAGATCATCAACGTTTCCTTTAAAATCGGACGAGAAGGAACTCTTGTGAATCTTAAAGTTGTTCCAAATGTCATTGCAAAAAACGTTTCTGTCGTAATTGTGAATGAACTCGTTCAAAGATTTGTCATTGGATATTGGAGTTAAAGGATCAATACTTAATCCTTGTTTCACTTCATTCTCTGAAATACCCATCATTTGCAAATCGTATATTTTGCAACTTGGTTGCCACATTCCATAATTTTTGTGGTTTTCCTTCCAAAAAGATATACTCAACCACGATGGAATAGAATAACGAAGAGTGTTAGAATAATCTCTATATCTAAATAGAGGCACTATATGCAACGGAGGACTTGAAAGACAGATCAAATCAAAAGTCACTTCGAGTGACAACAGTTTCTTTGTAGTCAATTTCAACAAATCATAATCAACGTCAAAGAGGCCAGCCCCTGGACTGATAATTATCGCATGTACAGTAGTGTGTCTCAAATCTCTTTGTCTAAATGGATTAAGTATTAGCGTCATTGCCAAGTTGATAGACTCTAAAAGATTTGTTTTCACTGTGGGTGATAGTTTCCCCTGAATTTTTGTTAAATCGTCATGTTCTGTATGTACATTTAATAAATCTTTTTTAAATTTCATGAATTCTTTTCTTAATGTTTCCATTATTGTTCTCCAATGTGCTATATTAATTTGATCAACAACAATACGATAATAATCTTTTGAATTTAAATGTCTTTGTCCTGGTTTGGCAGTATTAAAATTTGAAGTTGATACATCTACACTTGCTGAAAATGCAATGGTGATATTATGATGGGTTCCAATTTTTTTCCATTTTTTGATGATTTTTGGGAATAAAGAGTTTACTACTTTGTGAAACATTATTTCACCATTTTCTTCAAAATGCCACATTTCTTCTGTAATTTGAATGATGAAAACCAATCTTGCAGATTCTGATCTAATAATGATTTTTGTTTGGTCACCAATATATCCACTTAGAATTTTTTTACCATCAGAATATATTCCTGAAACAGAAACCCTAAGAGAATCAACAAAAGTTAATTTTTGATGATTGAAAACACATGTATCATGAAGTTTATTCATTATCAACCACATGTCTCCTCTATTAACAAGACAATCTTTTACATTCAATTCCACCAAGTCGACTTGGGATCCTTGTTTATTTTTCAATTTTATCCATACCGTACTTTTATTTGGAATGTCTATTATTTTTTGTAAATCACCATTCAACATAGATATATGCTGTTTTGTGGATCTTCTCTTTATAGATTTATCGAAATTTTTCACAATGAAAAAAATCTTCTTGTCACTGTGATTCTTGTGAGTGTTGTTATTATTAAAGAGTAGTTGTTGTTGACCCTTTCCCCTTTTTTTATTGTTATTTGTTGAATCTGAATTATTGGTTGTTAGTGGACTACTTTGAGTAGTAGAAGTTTTAGATGAATGTTGTGAGAGAGACTCATCACTATGATAAGTTTTTAAAACTGCCAAATCTCCTTCTTTAGCACCTGGAACTGCTGCCATGTCTATATATACAAGCTCATCAGAAACTCTTGAATCGTGATAAAACAATTCAAACTCGTGTGATTTGTTTTTAAATTTATTCTTATTGTCACCACCACTTATGAGATTAGAATTGGGTATTAAAGAACTATCTTGCGTTTTGGAATCAGTAGAAGTTTGAAACTTTGATTTGATTCCACTTGTTGTCATCTGGTATGAAACCTTTGGTTTCCCAATAGTGATGTTTCCTACGTTTGCTAATCCGGCAGTCGACCTATTTGTATTACTGTTGTTATTACTATTATTATTAGTACTATTATTTGGGAACTTTAGAGGAATGCTAGAATTGTTTAATAAATTTGATCGTGTTTTAGTGTTTAACGTTAATGGTTTATTTCCTCCATTCACGGCATTATTAGTTTGGTTATTTCGCCTTGGAATGTTCAGACTCAGTGTATTGCTCATCGTATTGTTGATTTTTGCAGTTCATGGTTATTTGCATATATATACCTTTCAGTTTAATCGCTAGTTGATAATGAATTTTTTTTTAAACTTTAAAACTCATCATAGTTTGTTTTTTTGAAAAGAGAACTTTTCTGGAAAATTCAACATTTACCAACAAGCATCACATGACTTGGCCAGATTCACCATATTCATATATATATATATATATATATATCAAAGAGACTTGTTTTACATTGTAGATACTATCGGTATATATATATATGGGTATAACTGTATGAGATTATTTCTTTTCAGTAGAAGAATCTCCCTCTTGCTGCTGTTGTTCTGCTTCTTGTCTTAATCTATCTTGTCTTGATTGTTCTTCTTCCATAGACATTCTTAAAGCCATTGCTAATTCAGGATCCATACTTGAATCAACACCAAAGTCCATAAAATCGCCATCGTTACCACCACCATTTTGGAAATCCATTTCTCCAGATCCTTGTTCATCATTATTGCCTCTCAAAATAGATGAAGTAGATAAATGTTCATATAATAGTTTTGGACCTGGTGTTATATTTAATAAACTACCTTCACATTGTTCCATAATATTTTCTAAAAAAGATGAATTATGATGAGTTTCACCAAAATTTATAATATCTAAATTAATATTATTTTTTTTCAATTTTTTCAATAATTTATTCAATTCTTGTTTTTCAAGATTATCATTTTCGTTATTGTTATTATTTTTAGCAAATTTAATTGGACTACAAATAAATAAAATAATTTTATTTGGTTTAATTAGTTGTGCAATTTGAATAGATGTTTTAATTTGTAGGAAACCATCAACGGTTAAAGGTTCATGTAAAATCGAATTGACTTCTGCGTTTGGTAATAAAACATGGGGAGCTTCACCTGCACCAGATATTATAGCCAATCTATTTTCTATATTACTATTTCTTTTATTTCTAACTATATAGTTTACTGCATCTATTTCTTGTTGATATCTTGTAACTGGGAAATCTCCATTTCTTGAATATTCAGAATTATCAATAATTATAGCAATAGTTTCTGGCATTTCCTCTTCCTCTTTTGATTCTTTTGGTTCTTCTTGGTTAGTTCAGTTATATACATAGTTACATATGATACCATTAAACTTGAAATAAAAAAAAATAAAATAAGGGTGGCAAATAACCTTGAGATATGATTTCCTTAACTTTCAACTTATACCTAGAAATATTTTAAATTTTTAAAAGAAACATATTGAAAAAATTGAATTTGAGAAAAAATTATATATTATAACTATAATACTTTGTCACAAAAAAATAGTAGTAATAATAATAATAATAATAATAACAAGCAAAAAGTCGGGTATTAAAAAATTGGTTTTTTCTATGATTTGGTTCATAAACTCTTGAATAAAAAGGGAAAAAAAATTAATATTAACAATAATTATAATAATATTAGTAATAACAAAATTTGTTAATATAACACAAAATATAGGTTGGGCGTCTAAATTCTTTATTGACAAAAAACATAATTTATATATATATTTGATAGATGTATTACAAGTTAGTTCAATTACAAGTAAATAAAAAATAAAAAAAAAAGATATTTAGAAATATAGATATACTACACTAAATGACTGAAGAATATAACGATGAGAAAACGATTTCTTTAAAAGAACAAATAATTGAAAAATTAAGATCTAAATATAAGGATCAAGTTGTTGAATCAAATAATGCTTTAAAAGATATTATGATTGATTTGAATAGTCTAAAACAATCTTTAAAAGAAACTGGTGATAACAGTAACAGTAACAGTAACAGTAACAGTAACAGTAATATCCATGTTCAAACAATAGGGGATGTATTACAAGAAGAATATGGGAACACCAATGTCAATGCTTCCAAAGAGTTATGATCTCTATTTCATCTATCTTTCTTTTTCAACTTTTTTAGTTTTATTATCCATTTTTCAATATGGAGATGTTTAAAATAGAGAGAGAGAGAGAAAAAGTTACTCGGACAGTATTCGGACATAATTTGGATATTCAGAAAAAAACAAGTACTATTTTTTGGTTTCTACAAACGAAATGTCACGTGAAGTAGAAACTGTGGCAAACATATATTAACCACGTGGTATTGTGTGTGTGTATGTGTGTTAGAAAACGTGACTTTATCAATTATCATTGTTAATATAATTATTAATACAGGGTAAAAAAAAAAACCAAGAGTTCACTACCTCAAATAGTCAGTTGTTTATTGCTTACCACCACCACATTTTCCAAAAAAAAAAATAAAAAAAAAATTAATAATGAGGAAAAAAATGTGTGTGTTCAACAATTATAATAATAATTCGTATCAGTCAAGACTGTTTCTCATAATAATTTATTCAAATGTATGTATGAAGAAAGACAGAAGAAAGTCAGATAGATAGATATAGAGTGTTAGTCAATAAGTTACTTACTAACTTATTTACTAACTTACTTACTCGTTAAAATTATTATGAAACTTGAATAAACTTAATTAGAAAATTATTACAAAAATAATCACATCATATCATATCACGATACAAAATATATACATATATATATAAATATATTTTAGGCATTGAATAAAACAAACTTGAATTTTTAAAATATAATTTCAATTCAAAATCTGAAAAATTTAAATTCAGATACATACATATACACATAGTTATTTATTAATTGAATAAAAAAAAAAAACTTAAAAGAACCCAAGAATACCTTCACCAATATCATAATGACTCAATCATCATCAACAATTGTTAAATTGATTGATGTTTTCAAACCTGAAAATATCTTTTATGTGACAAAAGATAAAAATCATGAATCTTTGATTGATTTGAAAAAAATTCAATCAGTTACTGAAAATATTTATAAACTATTGGCTAATCAAGATCCTTTCAGTGAAATTAATGAAATTATCATTAATCAAAAAAATGATAATGACGATGAAGAAGAAATCAATAACAAAACTAATATTGTATTTATTGAAGATCAATCAAGTTTATTAGAAGCTTTACCATACTTAGATGATTTATTTACTTCAAAATTCATTATTTATTTACAAAATTCTACCAATGTTTTATCACCTTTGTTATCGGATTATTTCCAATATAAAAGTGAAAATAATAGTTTCCAAATTTTAACAACTTTCTCTGAATTTAATGAATTATCTGTTGATGAAATTTTTAACGAAGTCATTATTGATCAAACTAATGAAATCAATAATTTATTTTATTCAACTTTAAATATCAATGATAGCAATAATGATAATACTGAAAATATTTTAAAAGTTATTAATTTAGAAGATTGTTATTACAAAGTTTTAAAACAAATGTTTGATGATAACAATTTAGAAATTCTAAATAATTATGATGATATTTCAATTAAGAATTTTTCACCTGAATTTGGATTTGGTAAATTTTTACAAAAAAAACAAATTAAAGATAAAATTTTCAAATTATTGAAAAATGAATATTTAAATAATTCAAATTATAATATTGAATTGATTTCAAAATATTTGAATATTATTAATGAAGAACAATCACAAAAATTAAATCAAGAAAATTTAACAAATTATAATAAAATTGCAAATGAACTTTTCCAATATTTAAAATCAATCAATGATACAAATGTTTTAAAAATTTATCCAAACATTGAAAATTATTTATTCAAATCATATTGGTTGATTGGTAGTGATTCATGGTCTTATGATTTAGGAAATTCTGGTGTTCATCATGTTTTGGCTTGTAAACTAAATATTAATATTTTAATTATTGATTCACAACCTCAATCTTTAATTAATAAAAATGCTATCACTCCTTCTCAAAGAAAGAAAGATATTGGTTTATATGCTATGAATTTTAATAATTCTTATGTTGCTTCTGTTGCTGCATATGGTTCATACACTCAATTATTATCATCTATTCAAGAATCTTCAGAATTTAATGGTCCATCAATTGTTTTAGCTTATTTACCATATTCAAATGAAAATCAAACTCCATTAGAAATTTTAAAAGAAACTAAAAATGCAATTGAATCTGGTTATTGGCCATTATATACTTATAATCCATTTTTAGAAAATGAAAATCAAGAATCATTTAAATTATATTCTTCAGTTATTAGAAAAAGTTTACAAGATTTCTTAGATAGAGAAAATAAATTAACTCTATTAGCTAAAAAAAATCCTGATTTTGCCAGAAATTTAGCTAAATCTGCTTCTCAAAATATTGATCAAAAATTAGTTAAAAATTCTTCAAATGCTTTCAATAAACTGTTAGAAGGTTTATCGGGTCCCCCATTAACTATTTTTTATGCTTCAGATGGTGGTAATGCTGCTTCAATTGCCAAAAGATTGGCTTCAAGAGCTACTGCTAGAGGTTTGAAAGGTACAGCTTTATCCATGGATGAAATCAATATTGAAGAATTAAATGGTTTAGGTAATGTTGTTTTCATTACTTCAACAGCTGGTCAAGGTGAATTTCCTCAAGATGGTAAAGCATTTTGGGATTCCATTAAATCTTCTTTGGATTTAGATTTTACTTCATTAAAATTCTCTGTATTTGGTTTAGGTGATTCTAAATATTGGCCAAGAAAAGAAGATGCTCATTATTATAATAAACCTGCTCAAGATTTATTTAAAAAATTAACTTTATTATCTGCTCAACCACTTGTTGAATTAGGTTTAGGTGACGATCAAGACGCAGATGGTTTCCAAACTGGTTACCAATTATGGGAACAACAATTATGGGTTGTATTAAATGTAGACAATGCTGATGTTCCAGATGAACCAAAACCAATTACTAATGAAGATATGAAAATTGCATCTGATTTCTTGAGAGGTACTATTGTGGAAGGTTTAGCAGATGAATCTACTGGTGCTATTTCCGCTTCTGATCAACAAATGACTAAATTCCATGGTATTTATATGCAAGACGATAGAGATATCAGAGATGTTAGAAAACAACAAGGTTTGGAACCTTACTATAGTTTTATGAGTAGAGTTAGATTACCAGGTGGTTTTGCTAATGGGGATCAATGGTTAATTTTGGATAAATTGGCCGATGAAAGTGGTAATGGTACTATCAAAATCACTACAAGAGCTACTTTCCAATTGCATGGTGTTATTAAAAAAAACTTGAAACATGTTATTAGAGCCATGAATTCAACACTTATGGATACCGTTGCTGCTTGTGGTGATGTCAATAGAAATGTTATGGTTTCTGCTTTACCTCAAAATGCCAAAGTTCATAAACAAGTTTCAGACATGGGTGTTAGTATTTCAGAACATTTATTACCAGAAACCACTGCTTACCATGAAATTTGGTTAGAAGGTGCCGATGAAGCAGATTTTGATAAATCTTGGCCATCAATTTTTGAAAAAAGACAAGAAGGTCCAAAGAAAAAGAAAACAAAAGTTAGTGGTGATGCCTTGGTTGATTATGAACCACTTTATGGTCCAACTTATTTACCAAGAAAATTCAAAGTCAATATTGCTGTTCCGCCATACAATGATGTCGATGTTTTCTCCAGTGATGTTGGTTTGATTGCTATTGTTGATCCAGAAACTCAGATTGTTAAAGGTTATAACATGTACGTTGGTGGTGGTATGGGTACTACTCATAACAATACGAAAACTTATCCAAGAACTGGTTCTTGTTTCGGTTTTGTTGAACCAAAAGACGTTCCAACCGCAATTGAAAAAGTCATGCTTGTTCAAAGAGATTTCGGTGACAGAACTAATAGAAAACATGCTCGTTTAAAGTATACCATTGATGACTTGACAATTGAAGTTTACAAACAAAAAACTGAAGATTTATGGGGTCAAAAATTTGGACCTGAACAATCATATGAAATCACTTCCAACATTGATTACTTTGGCTGGGTTAAAGATGAACATGGTTTAAACCATTTCACTTGTTTCATTGAAAATGGTAGAGTTGAAGATACTCCAGATTTACCTCAAAAAACTGGTTTCAAAAAAATTGCTCAATACTTGAACGAAGCTGGATCAGGTCATTTTAGATTAACCGGTAACCAACATGTTTTGATTTGTGGAATTGAAGACCAACACTTGGACTTTGTTAAGTCTTTGATGAAAAAATACAAATTGGATAATACCAATTTCTCTGGTTTGAGATTATCATCTGCTGCTTGTGTCGCCTTGCCTACTTGTGGTTTGGCTATGGCTGAATCTGAACGTTACTTGCCTGTTTTGATTACAAAACTGGAAGAAGCTTTGGAAGAATACGGTTTGAGACACGACTCTATTGTTATGAGAATGACGGGTTGTCCAAATGGTTGTTCTAGACCATGGTTAGCTGAAATTGCTTGTGTTGGTAAAGCTCCAGGTACCTATAATTTGATGATGGGTGGTGGTTACTTTGGTCAAAGACTAAACAAACTGTACAAATCATCAATCAAAGAAGAAGAAATCTTGGATATCTTGAAACCATTGTTCAAGAGATGGTCGTTAGAAAGAGAAGATGGTGAACATTTCGGTGATTTCTGTATTAGAATTGGAATCATCAAACCAACTTTAGAAGGTAAATACTTCCATGACGACATCGATGAAGATGCTCTATAGATCACCTTTATAACTAGTTTTACTCATTATTATTTATTATCATTATATATGTTTTGTTTTATGTATTTTAAAATTATTTATTAAGCAGCTATTTGTTTTCCTGCCTATAGAAATCTAATTATTTAGTGAATTATTGTTGCACGCCTCAGTGTTTTTTTTTTTTCTTCTGTCAAGTCAGAAGAGAAACAAACTATAATAATCTTGGACGTGCCTGGTGTTTCCAGATGTAATCTATTTAGAGAAAGTCATAAAACAGAAACCTGAACAGAATCACCAATCCTAATGTTTTTAAAGAGAAACATCTTTCGGAGTACAAAATTTTACTCTAAATTTGCGAGCTCAACGCACACCGGAGCAAAACCTTTCTTGGCAAGTCATTTTTACAAGAGTGCAATTTTAACAGGGGCCCTTACTTATGGTGCCTATCACTATCAAAACAACCAGAGCTTTATTAGCAATGAATACGAGCAAGCCCAACTACACCCAGATGACTCTGTGTGTGTAGATGAAAGTTTGACCCCTTTTCCAATCAAGCTAACAGCAAATGAATACCCTGTAGCCACTCCGTACTCTTTGATGGCTTTTGGTCGTAGAGCAGTGACTTTTATGAAATTCAACATTTACGGGTTGGGTATATATGTCAGTGACCAGGACTTGTTGAGAGTTCCTCAAGTTTTCAACTCTTCTTCCCTAGGGCAACACGTCATTGATTCGGATTCCTCCAAAACACACAAACAAAATTTGGAAGATGCTTTGAAAGATCCCAAAACATCAACGCAGCTAATCTCTCATTTACTAGATAGCAACATTGATATGATTGCTAAAATTACCCCTATGAGAAATACCGATTTCAATCATTTAAGAGATGGATTGTCCAGATCGATCATGTCTCACCCCGATGCTAAAAAGTCCTCTGAAGAAATGAAAGACGGAATTAAAGAATTTAAAAATGCATTTTCTGCAAGAGGCAGTGTTCCTAAAAATGACACGATTTTAATAAAAAAAAACAAAGATAATAGTTTGGAATTATATCATAAACCACAGAGTGGTGAAACTAGAAAGCTTGGGATTTGTAATAATCCCCTAGTAGGCAAATGTCTATTTGGAAAGTACCTCAGTGTGCCGAAACCATTGTCTCCAGCAGCCCAGCAAGTGTTTGTTGAAAAAGTTGTTCAATTAGTTTAAAAGTCGTAAGTATTCATGTACATATTTTTTTATTTTTATTATTTGATATATTCAGTCAATTTATCACTTATAGTTCCTTCAAACTCAATGCTTAATTTGGACCCAAACTGAGCCTTCATTAGTGCATTTTTTCTTTCGATGGCAAAGTGGTTATGGAATAAGTCTTCTTTGGATGATGCAATCTCATTGATAAGTACCCCTAAAAATGTATCACCTGCTCCTGTCACATTCTTCACTTTGACATCTTTGAATGGGATATCGTAGTATTCAAAAGTAGCACAAAGTTTTTTATCAGAGTCTAGTACAGGAACACCCACAGTTTGAAAAAATAAGTCCGCCTGTGAGCTCATTTTATTTGAAAGTACTTGGATTGAAAACACAAAGATACCATTCTTTCCATCTTTTACAATAATATTGGAGAAAAAGGGAAGTAATTTAAACGATTTTTGAAACACCCCAAACTCCCACAACCTTTCAAACATTGGGTGATTTCTGATCTTAGCAGGAAGATTTCTGATAGCTCTATCTATCTGCAGGCCATCTAATATAGGAAACCAATGGTCTAATTCAAATTTCTCCAAATCACTGAACCGTGAATAAATGGCATCAAGCTCATTAAAAGTTGGCGTAATAAGATAAACTTCATTTTTAGGATAAACACTGAGATCTAGCTTTGCAATTTTGCTACTTTTTGCTAACGAAGTCGGTTCGTATATTAGTTTGAAGTTTTGAAGTCTTTGAATTGTAACAAGTTTTTTGAGAGCTTCGATCGATACATTTGCATCAACCACAACAGTACTGGGTTTTGCAAGTGCAATTTGTTTTTCAATGTGTTCTACTGGCATCTTGGCTGCAATGTCCATATCTGCACATGAAACAACAAGCTCGCCGTCTTTATCGTGCATGGAGACGTATTGTGCTGTTAGATTTTTGGAATCTGTAAAAACACCTGTTGTATCCATTTTCCGAATTTCCCCCATTGTATTTAAAATTGATTGACCGCTTAAATCTTGTCCAATTGCAGTGACAAGACGAACGTTGTCTCTACTGTCTTTTTTGTTTGATGATAAATGAGATGCTAAAGCCATGTTAAAACCAACTCCTCCTAAAGAAGAGCTAATTATCCCCGGATTGGAGTCTTGTAATTTGATTAAATCAGCACTTTTACAATGGGTATCAACAGCAACAGATCCCACTACTACTGTGCTAGCTTGAATGCTTTGTTTTTTTTCAAAAAGATGATCATCATGTTTGCCTAAGATTGGGTTGAACATAAGATGTTGAGCTATTTTCTTTCAAACATGCCAAATGTTTGGCAATCTTAGATGCAACACGGGCATTGTTGAAGACAAATTCAATATTGCATGCAACAGATGCGCCATCGGTGTGTTTAGCGATTTCAGACAATAAATATGGGGTCAATTGTTTCCCACCGATATTTTCTTGCTGTGCTTTAAATTCTGCTCTGTCAATTATTTCTTTAATATAATCGTCATCAAGAGCAATATCTTTTGGAGGTGGAACACAAAATAAATATCCAGAATTCAACCCCATGTCTAACCCATTTTTCATCATGGCAGCTGCCTCAGCTTCGTCTTGAAACGAGTATGGTGATTTGACACCTGAATCTCTTGTATAAAAACCAGGAATGTTTTCAGCACCCATAGTAGCTACAGTACATCCTTTAGTTTCCAAAAATTCCATAGTTTTAGGAATATCCAAAATAGCTTTTGGACCAGCACAAACAACACCAACGGGAGTCTTTCCCAGCTCTTCCAAATCCGCACTAATATCCATTGTTTGTTCACCGCCTTTATGAACACCTCCTAAACCACCAGTGGCAAAAACATCTATTCCAGCTAGGTGGCTTAATATCATTGTCCCTGCAATGGTAGTGCCTCCATTCATTTTGTAAGCCATTGTGGGGGCGATATCACGTCTTGAGCACTTGTTTACCAATTTTTTATTTGCCAGATACTCTATTTCCTGAACAGAACATCCAACTGTAGGAACTCCATCAAGAAACGCAGTAGTGGCAGGAATACACCCGTTGCCTCTTATGACTTGCTCAACTTTCAATGCCATTTCAATGTTGGTAGGTAACGGTAAACCGTGAGTAATGATTGTTGATTCCAATGAAACCACGGGTTTCTTTGAAGCTAATGCTTCACGAACTTCCTCAGAGATTTTTAAACATTTGTGATAGCTTCTTTTGCTCGCAAAACTGAACATTAGTAGTTTTTAATATATGCGTAAAACTGGTTAAAATGTTTTGTTTCTTTATTAAATTGTCAATTGAGTTCTTCCCTAAATATGTATCTAATCCTAGATCTTATCTAATGCTAATCTAAAAATTAAAACTACCAGTTGTTTTATGATAAGTCCAAGGTGAGAAAAAAAAAAAGTTTAGAGATAGCATCGGTAAAGTAAGATACATAAAAAAGTTATTCAATTTCAATCACAAAAAAACTAAAACTAGAAGCAGCTCTAAGTAGTAACAACATAGTGGATGACGTCCGTTAATAATGTTGAAAGTTGGGTTGTAAATGGTGTAGGTAGTGTTTATTTTCCTGATAATGCTGTATCGCAGCTGGAAGTTGTGAAATGGATTATCAGCAAAATGCCAAATGCATCTTCCAAAAATCATGCTATTTCAACAGCAGGACGTAAAAGCAGTTCATCGACTGCTTGGAAATCTGCGTTGATGCCGAAACTCGGTTTATCCATGATAGATGCTTCAGATGACGATTCTACAACCTATATGAATGAAAGAATGGCACAACTCATTATTAATATAATGCACTGCTCTGCTCAAGACATCAGTGGCCAGTTATGGTGGATAACACCAACCATTTTAAACTTTCTAGACCACATTTTAGTCCCAGTCAAACTATTGGGTGTCGATTTGTTGTTGGAGTTTTTAAATGTGATACCTAAACAAGTCTTTCAGAATTCAGGTTTGTTCAAAGTGTATTATGATGTATTAAAGGGTTTGTGTTATTATTTTCCACCACATGTCGATTACAAGATTAGTTTGGAAATTTTCCAAAAAGTATATCCGTGCATACTCAAGGCTATATCAAAAGTTCCCAATAATAAAGATAACTATTTAGATTTTTTCAGTGAGGTATTGCTCAAGACCACAATTCCAAGAGTGTGTGATTTGAATCCAAAGCTTTCTGTATTTGTTTTGAAGTTTTTCAACTCTAAATACTTGGCCCAAAATGGTGATATATATATAAATACACAGAGAGTTGTGTACGTGTTAGGAGAAAGTTTTGTCAGAAACCCATTTTTAACTGCTGATATTGAATTATTAGAAGAAACTCAGCGAGCTGTTGATTCATTAATTGATATTGATCCAAGCTACAAATACGATTACCTTGCGATGATCATTATCATGTGGGAGAAATGCCTTAAAGAAGGGTACTCTGATCATTGCGTTTCATTTCAAAGAATGTGTTCAAAAGTTGTTATTCAGTCATCTTTAACACAAGAAGAGAAAACTAAACTAATTACATCCCGCCAAGACATTGATTTGAGCAAACTCTTTATAACATAGCATTTACCACGCAAAAATTAAAATAAAAAATCTTACAGTACGTACATATATATACAAGTGTATTCTTACTGCCCCTTTCAATGTGTTAAAAACCACGTAAGTGAGGGGAAAATTCAAAATAACATATCTCGGCCATCAATAATCATTGGATGTTTTGTAGACCTTTTACGATTTTAATGTTGGTATCCAAAAATCTGTTAACACAGTTGCTCAAACACTGGTTTTCACCGCTAGCCAATTCTGGATTAGAAACATCTTTGACACAGTTTTTAAAACACATGTTGGTGAATTGATGGATGGACATTTGCACTTTTTGTTTAGCAGTTTCCATTTCGATGAAACTGGTGACGTCTCTCTTGGAAGCTTCGTCCAAGTTTTGCAAACTGCCCTGGTTGATAGATGATGACATTTTAGTAGGTACCTTGTTGATGGATGTGTGTTGTTTTTGTCCAATCTTTAATACTTACTCTTCGTCTTGAGAGAAGTCGACATTTTCAAGAATTTCTTCATGCAGTAACGTTGAAGAAAGAAAAGACAAGAAAAAAAAAAAAAAAAAAAAAAATTGACCAAGACCAACTAAATTCTTTATCATTAACAAAGAGTTCGTTTTGAGCTAAATAAAACACAAAGATCACTATATTCAATACATGATATAACCATAGATAGTAATAACTGAAGTGTAACCAAAGAAGTATGAGCTCAAGAACGGGAGAGTGGGAAAATTATAGAAAAAAGCTAGAGGCTGAACTCGCTGTTAAAAAGCATTTTTTACAGCAGACCGAGAATATACTGTTGAATAATTCTTTCCATAATCCTGGGGATATTAAATCAGATGCACATTCAGACGCAGCTCCAATGCCTATGTTTAAGCCAGACAGAACTGACCCGCTTGGTTTTGCTGCTTTGTCATACATGCAAAACCAGCGGCTTGATAGCTCCAAAAAATTGTTAGAAAAATCTTTGAACTTTGAGTATCCCACAGATATTGATTCTCTATTACCAAAACTGTCTAATAAACTGGATGAGCTTTTAGCTTTGGGAAGCAAAAGAAATCTTCAAAATGACAACCTCAAACAGGAACAGTATTTGCATAGCCTAGAAAATTTAATCAAGAATGTATTCGCAGAAAATTATAATAAAACACAGTTAAGTAATCAAGCTTTTGGGAACCACTTGTGGGCTCTGATGGAAAGGCTGATTGCGTGTGATCGGAAATTGACTTATGGTGATTTCAAACCATACGGGTTGTCTCTCTACCGCTTGCTAAGACACAATGGGTGTATTGTAATCAGTCTTTCAGACAACGATAATGCAACCGTTGAAGACAATGTAATCAAGTTGATAGATTTTAATAAAGATTATATATAGGATTATAACTTTTAATATAAAAAAAATTTCAAAATTAAGAAACATCAATTTCTGGCATTTCAAAATCAGAATCGGAATCAGAATTAGACTCAACAACTTCAACAACTTCAGTGATTTTCTTCTCCACTACGGTTTCCTCATCATTAGAAGTTGTTGTAACTTTAACTTTTTTCGTAATATCAATAGTTTCATCATTTTCAATTTTTCTTTTCAAAATTTTATCTTCAGCAAAGACAGGAGTTTCTTCCATTTTTTCAGCGACTTCTGGTTGTGACACTTGTTCTACTGTTTCAGATGTTTCAATCATCAACTCATCCGTTTCGTCATCTAATGGTTGTTCTTCCTTTGCTGCTTCTTCATCATTTTCTTCTTCCTCTTCAGTTGATCCGTTTTTAGTACTAGATCCGACATTTTTCATGTTAAAATGCTGAATGTAATTAGATGGTAGTTTTGGTGTAGATAGCAATTTCATATATTCGTCATCTTTCAAAATAGTAGAAGCAATTGGTAAGATAGAGACTCTTTCATTTCCTGGATAAACAACTAAAGTTTTCAATAAATTTCTGAATGATGAAATCTCTTTGAACTCAACAGATCTTAAAACAGCATAATTAATAATTTTGACTTGTTGAGTTGATGGTAACTTGCTATATTTTAAAACATCAGA
This sequence comes from Hanseniaspora taiwanica (nom. inval.), assembly GCA_030580555.1. Lineage (NCBI taxonomy): Eukaryota > Fungi > Ascomycota > Saccharomycetes > Saccharomycodales > Saccharomycodaceae > Hanseniaspora > Hanseniaspora taiwanica (nom. inval.). The sequence goes on along the minus strand of JAKTSY010000003.1, from coordinate 88,196 downwards.
TAAAAATTCGTTTACAATATCGAACATATAGTTTGGAGAATATTTAACAAATTGATAAGAATGAGAATATAAATCACTCATTGAACCCATTAAAGCATTCTGTCTCTTTATTTGTTTCTTGTTTTGTTTTGAAATTTGGTTTTTGGTTTCAACACTTTTGATAAATTTATAAGATAATGAACCATCTTTTTCTAAAAGAATTAAAGCAATATCAACAAATTTAGCAACGATTTCAGTTTCATCAGGGTGAACTTTACCAACATTTTTTTGTAAAAAAATTGAAATAATACGGAAAATTGTAATAAATTGATTTCTTAATTCTGCACATTTATGAGGATTAATTTTTTTGGTATTATTATTATAATAAGGAATAAATTGTTGCAATGAGAAAAAAATGGTTGAAATAAATGGTAAACAACTAGTTTCATAATTTGTTAAACACATTTCAAATAAGGTGGCACCTTTATGTTGTAATTGTGGTAATGTGGTATTAATAACACTTGTAACTTCATCATCTCTACGTAAACCTTTTTGTAAAGGTAAATAAGTAGTATTAAAACTGAATAAAATTTCACCAATTTTAATAATTTTGAAAATTGGAACTTTAATTTGGAAAGGTGTTGGTAAAGTAATAAAGGATTGTAATAATTTGCATAATGTGTCTAATCTTTGATTAATTTCCCAAAGACTTAATGGTTCATTTAAATCTAAATTTAAACTTGGGAATGTTAAATAATCATTTTTAGATTTTCTATCATTATCATCATCGGTATTATTATCATTTTTAATCGTTTGTTCATTGTCATTATATGATAATTTTTTCAATGAATTTTGAACTTGTTCATCGAAATCTAATAATTGACCCATTAATTCTAAAATTGGTTTAAATTCAGAGATAATTTTTTTCAAGCCATAATTCCATTGAAATGCAGGGTTTTGCTTTTGGTGTTGTTTATTTAAATCTTTTTCAGAATTAACATCTTTGAAATTGTTTAATTTGAATAAATGTAACATTGCAAAAATATCACAAATTAATTTTTGAGTTTTCAAATTAAAGCAATTAATTTTTTCCAAGATCAAATATTTAATGATACCATGAAATTTTGTAACATATGGTCTAAACGTTGTGTTATTTTTCAAAATAATTTTTTGTAAAATTGGTAAAACAAATTCGGGTTCATTTGGTGATAAAGTAACTAATAAATTAATAATAGTTGGCAATTTTGGAGTTAAACTTTCTCTTGTTAATGCTGGTTTCCCTCTTATCAAACTCATTAAATTGTCAAGACTGAAAAGTAAAGTTTTGTACAATGCTTTCCCATAAGGTAAAGCAATAGTTTCTTGATATTTTAAAGATTCCAATTTTAAAAAAATTGAATCTAAAAACATACCAGCATACGAACATAAAACAACTGGATTATATGTACATAAAACATTAACTAAATGACAAGCTTTCCAAACTTGGAAATTATCTTGTTTGTTTTGTAACATTTTTAGAATTTTACTGACAAATATACTTAGATCAGATTTAAGTAAATTTTGATCAGCATATTCATCATTTTTCAATGATCTTAAAATCAATTCAAATTCAAATCCTTGTGCAGATTCCAATTGCTTCCCTAGTAAAGATAATGGGATACTCATTTTCTTTCGTTACTTTTCAACTTTACTTATCTTTTGGTCCATTATTTAATCAGGTTACTACCTCATCGAACGAATTTACATAGCATCACTGTATTCATAAACAACTCACTAAAGAAGGAAAAAGAAATGTGCAACTTTTTTTTTTTTCACTTATTTTTTTTAGCAGTATAAATTGTTACACATTTGATTAAAAATTCATAATAAAGTCAACCTTGGTGGCGCAATCGGTAGCGCGTTAGACTCTTACAATTAATTTGTGAGTTTTCAACCACTGAATAAGTCAGAAGAGTTAACTTCTTAATTCGAGGAATCTGAATGTTGCGGGTTCGACCCCCGTCCAGGGTGGTTGTCTTTATTTTTTTAAATATTTTTTTTTTTTATTTTAGTTTTGTAAAAATGTAACAACGGGGTAATACTTTTGTGACTTTTCTTTTTTTTTTTTTGTTTTATTTCATGATGAACAAACGTTTAATGCTCATCTGGACTAAAAAAATCGATTCGATAATATATAGGTGACAAATGAAAAAAAAAAAAAAGACAAAAACGAAAACAACAGCAATTAAGTTACACAAACAAGCACAATGCCTACTGAAATGGAAGAATTGGTATCGTTTTTGCATTCTGATCAACCAGCGGTTAGACAGATTGCATTAGAAAATTTGGTTGGTTTCAGTACTGATCCAAAAGTTTTCAAATATGATAATTATAGAGCAGTTATTGATTTGAAAAAATTAAGTCAAGAAAATTCTCAAATTATGGTTCGTCAATCTATTACCATCTTGGCCAATTTATGTGATGATGCAGTTTTCAGAAAATTGATTGGTGATGATTTAGAGTATATGTCATATTTAACATGGAAAATTTGTGATTTGACAAATTTTTGTAGTGATATCATGTGTATCTTGTTGAGTAATCTTTCCAAAAGTGATAGTATTATCAAGATCTTTGAAATCAATAAAATTAATTCACTAGTTAAAATTGATAAATCAATTTTTAAAAGTGAAAGAATTATTGATTGTTTAATGGATTGTTTTGTTAAAGGTTATGACAGAAAATTAAATAAACATGCAAATTTTGATTATTTAGCATATTTTTTTGCAGATATTTCAAGATTTAGTAAAGGTAGAAATTATTTTATTACAAAACAAGAATATGATCAAGTTATTCCAATCCAAAAATTATTAGTCTTCACAGAAAAATATGATGAAACAAAAACAAGAAGAGAAGGTGTCGCATATACAATTAAAAATTCATTATTTGATTCTGAAAAACATGATTTTTTATTAAATGATGAAGAACTAAATTTATTACCTTATATTTTATTACCAATTGCATCAGCAAAAGATTCTGAAATCGATGATGAAGATATGTTTAATCTACCAGAAGAGTTACAATTGTTACCAGAAGATAAACAAAGAGATCCGTTACCAGAAATCATATGTGTTTATTTAGAAAGTATATTATTATTATCTACTACAAAATCTGGTAGAGAATATATGAGAAGTAAATCTGTTTATCCATTAGTTAGAGAATTACATAAAAATGTGGAAAATGATGATATTGAAGAATTAACAACAAGAATTGTCAATAATTTGATGAGAGGTGAACCAGAAGAAAGTGCAATTGAAGAAATGCCATCAAAATCTGCTGAAGATGAAGAAAATGAAGAAGATGAAAAAAAAAGTGCTAAAGTTGATGATGAAAGCGATGATGATGATGACGATATGGAAATCGTTGAAGTTGCCTAATTTGAAACTGCAAAATTAAATCATACTATATAATACATATATTTTTATTTATTTATTTTGATATTTAAACTAGAAAATCGTTAAAAAATCGTTAAAAAGTCGTTAAAAAGTCGTTAAAAAAAAAAGTGTGAGTAGCTAATCACAATATTCATCAAATTATTGTTTATTCAATTCCAGATAACCATCGGTTAATTTGACTAATTTTCTTACATAAACTTTCATTCTAGATTTATTATCAGGATGCATTGAAATTTTCTTCTTCAATTCTTTAATTAATTCTTTTAATGTAATTTTTCTCCCAGAAACAATGTTGATAATATCATGTTCTGTAAGTAAGTTATCATCCATATTTACGTTTACTTCTTTGTTATTATTATTCAAACTTTCAATAGTTGTTGTATTGGTATCAATAGTACCACTATTAGAAGATAGATGCGGATTCCATTCTCCTGGGGGAAAATTTTTCAAAACTAATGGATCTGTTTTAATAACTATAACTCCATTCTTCAACATTTTACAAGTTGTTTTAACTTTTTTCAATCTTCTTGGTACCCCTCTTTGCTTTGAAGGAGACTTGTTTTTATTATTATTATTATTATTATTATCAGAATTTAATTTGTCATCTTTTTCATTAGATTTCGTTGATTTTTGTTTTTCGTTTTCTTCTAAATCAGAATCTGACAAATATGGATTTTCTTCTTCATCAGAATCATACAAAGCACCTAAATCTGTTTTTCTCAATGCCTTCTTAACTTCTTTACCTTCTTTATCTTCAACTTCTTCTTCTTCCTGTTCAATTTCAGGTTGTATATCCTCGTCTCTCAAACCCATTGCATTGGCTTGTAACATTTCTTTCTTTAATCTTTGTTCACTCTCTTTATTTTCTTCTTCGTTACCATCAATAATAGGAGCTTCTTCATCATCTTGAAATTCTTCATCATAATCTAATTCGTTATCAGAATGATCTCTTTTACCAAATAAGCCTTCCATATCGTCATCATCTTGTTCTTTTTTCGATCCATCAACAGCTTTCAGTTTTCTCATTGTTCTATCAAATCTAGTTGTTGTTGTACCAATATCATCTAAATGTTTCATTAACCATCTCGGAACAACATTTTTATTTTTTTCAAATCTTTTTTCTGCTTCTTCAATTGTTAATGTAGCATATTGAGATCTAGCAGTGAATCTATAAACTTTATCTGCAGGAAGCATAGTAAAACTCCCATCTCTTTGAACACTAAACATAACATATTGATCTGAATTACCTGCTTCATAAGATCCGACCCATGTGTTATACCCATCAAAATCTTCTAAAACCCATGGATAATATTCTTCGAATCTTAACTTTTTAGCATTTTCATCTAGTAATCTTAATTTTCTTGTTTTTCTTTTACCTGCCCATCCCTTTTTTGCTCTAGCACCTCCATCAGGTGCAACATCTGCAAATGGATCTATTGTCCCTTCTTCAAATTCTCCTTCAAAAGTTTCTTGTCCATCATACAAAACTTTCCCTGCTTCAAATGCTGGTGCTGCTTCTGCACCTGCTGCTGCACCTGCCGCTTCCGTATTATTTTCCTTTTGTTCGGTACCATCATTACTGTTCGTATTAGAAACAGTGTTATTATTGACAGGTTTCTTGATTGGTTCTGGTTTGCTCATTGTAATGGATCCACCTGTAGCAGTAGTAAAACTATCATTATTATTCTTATCATTTTTATTTTGTTTCCCGCTTTTCCCGGACTCTTTATCAATCATTGTTTGTTTATATTCTGCAATTTCTTTTTGTCTTTGTACAATTTCAGCTCTTGTTAATTGAAATTGTAAATTTCTTGTATCTTTTCTATGTAATCTTACAGGTAAATGTAAACTCTCTTCAGGCACCATCGGTTTTTTACTTTGAAACTTCATAATATTATTTTTAATTCCAAAAATAGCTGCTGCATCTACGGCTCTTAAAGGAAACTCATCATATTCGTCTTCACCTTGAAAATCGCTAGTTGCCATATTAATACCATTTAGTCCATTTTTTTTCTTTGGTTCAGATTTTTTTATCGCATCATATTCATCCTTCACATATGATTCCATTTTAACGTTCAACAAAGAATTTGCTTTTGCATCAGGATCTTCTTCTTTCTTAACGCCTTCCCCTAACTCCCCATTTTTCAACTTACTTTTAATGAACTTTCTTCTAAAATGATCTCTTTTGATAAAAGGAGACGTGATCTTTCTCTTTTTCTTAATTAATGAAGGGCTAGATGTTCCCTCTCTACTTACGCTTGGAGACTGTGATGTTTCCGAATTCATATTCATTTTTGTTTATTTATTTATTGTTCTTTACAGTTTTTTTTATTTTCAAAAATATACAGTCGCTTCCCTCGTCAGTTCCTCGTCCTATTGTTCTCTTATCGACCACAAATAAAGCTTTGAATGAGATGGTTTGGAAGGTTTTCTTTCTAATCAATATTCAAGATAAATCTTTTGTCTAGAAAAGAACATGAGGTTTGGGCTGTGAGCACAAAATTTTCAGTTTAAAAGAAAGAGTTTTGAAAAAAAAAAATCTTTTTTTCACGTTATTCTTATTTGCGTCGCTATTGACACTACGTCGGTAGGTATGCGTGATGTACCATATTTGAATTAAACAGGAAGGATTAATAATATCTATACATCTCAGTCAGTGAAATATTGGAAACTAATATATTAACTGCTTCCTGAATATCAAAAAATGTGATGTAGGTTGTATGCAGCAATTTATACACATACGTGTAAGTTATTTTAATAACGATGCGGTTCGTGTATGAAAATGCTATTAGTCAGATTTTATAAAATCAAAAAAGTGATCGAGCTGCAGTTTTTTTTAAAAACAGAACACTAATTACAAATTTCACATAACCAGGTTTTTGTTAGGTAAATAATTGTTTAAAGTTTTCTCAAAAACTATATATGAAAAAATTGTTTTGTTTATTTTTTTATTTTGAATCGGTGTTCCTATTGAACTGTTCCCATCAAGATTGGTAATAAAATACTCTTTTGAAAAATAAACAACAAAAATATTGGACAAGCTCAATTATTTTTTTAAGTTTTGAAAATAAATCATTGTTATTCAAGTTGTTTGCTTTGTTTTATCCCTATTGATTTAGAAAGTAAAAAGAAAAGTGACCCGAAAATTCACATATTAAAACAACAATAACAGACACCAAATGTAATGCAAGACCCTTAACAATTTTTGAAGTCTGAATATGAAGATTTGTAGAAGTAGCTTTGCAATGTGTCGCAAATTTACATAACTTAAAAAAAACACAAGTGTATATTTGAAGATGAGGATCAAAAGTACAAGTAACATAGCTCATAAGCTATTTTGATAAAAAGTGGGCATTAAGACCTAATATCATCTAGATTTTACATAGTAGAGCATGTTTATGGTATACAAAGACCTCCTGTTGTTCTCAAACCCAATGTACACACATACGTATCTTATTACCTACTCATCATTTTGGTTTTTCTTAATCTTTTTTAGTTCGGATATGAGATAGCTTGGTTATTTATTGCAGACAATTGGAATGACTTGATTGCCATAGTTTTCTTTATTCCTTCATTTTCAAGTTTGATTTAAAAAGTGACAACAATTACATATTTTTTAAAAAGAAACGTCTCTTTTCAAACTGTGTTTTTTTGTAAAATACGGAACATGTAATTATCAAAGTTTAATATCTAGTTCGAATTTTCTTTATTAATTTTTTTGTGATCTTGGTAATAAAACAGCACTCTTCCAACCAGAAAAGTGTTTTTTGCAGTGTTGTGTGTTAAGCAAACATGTCTGAAAATAAAACTACATTTTAGAGTGATGATGAAACTATTGCCTTTCTATATTTTATTTTTGAAAAGCATTTGATAAAATAATGTTTGTGAAAAAAAATTTGAATAGTAAAGCAAAACTGTTTCTTTTCATTCTTTCTTTCTTTATTTCAGAGCAACAAACAAGCACTATTTGATTTAAGAGTAATACAGTGAAAAAAAACAAACAAAACAAAACAGTTCAACTGAATGTTACAAAAGTTTCTCAGTTAATTAAACGTTTTATGTTAAATATGGTTTCCAGATTGGCATGTGAATTAAAAAAACAACATATTTTGTTTTCCGTTTTCAATCAAAGAAGTTTCACACAAACCTGCAAGCCGAATGAGCGCTCAACGGTAGTAAAAAACAATCGCTTTAATTTAGTTAAAACAGGAAACAAAAAACAATAAAAAAACTTGAAATTATTATTGACATTCTGTGGAGAGCTTTCAATGGAAGAAGTAAGTTAGTACTATGGCAGTCCTTTATATTTTTGGAGTGGGTTCTAATGTGTGTTTCATCATTTGAGTTTTCTGAATCTTTTTGTGTATAAGTAGTATTCTGAAGTTTGTACGAGAATAATACACGCGCAGAATAATTTATTTTTAGTTTTGTCAAAAGACAATGGGGGTTTTTTTCCAAAGAATCAGAGCAAATAAAACAAACAAATAAGACATCTAAAAGTGTTTAAATATATTGTGTTTTGAAGACACTGTTTTTAAAATTAATTTTTAAAAATAGGAGATAATATTATTTAACCTTTATTTGTTTTTTTCTCTGTGAGTGCTTTTATTACTTCAAATATATTTGTAGTTCATTGCATAGTAACGTCAATGATTTTTCATTAGAAATTAGATATCAAACAGAAATACAATTAATGAAAATTGACTTACTATAGTTTATGCACCATCTCTTATAGCTTTTTTTTATAGTTTTTTTGGTCGTCATCATGTTGCAAATTGAACAAGGCTCACTGAAAATCCAATAAAACTACAAAGAAATAAAGTATGTTTTTCTAAATCTTTTGAAAGACTATCCCCAACTGCTATGTACATACCACATACACTCCCAAATTATTCTGGTCATACCAACGTTCAACTTTCACCATTGGTAAACTCATTGCCTTGAAAAAACAAAAAAAATACTTTGTTTGAGGACAACCCCGTGATTTATATTCCAAGTGCCACTAATGCCCACACTAGTTTTTTGAGTCCTCCTGAAAGTGCCAATATCAACTAAATCAGGTCACTGCAAATGATGTCAACGTTTCAAAAAGGGCTGATGATGACATGGCAAATGGGGACTAAACTGCTACACGCCACAAAAATCTCGCGTGGCAGACGAGACACTATTTTGAAAAACGAGCCAGTAAAGCATGTGGTTAAATCAGGTTCCATGAACTAGAAAGGAGTGTGGCTGTCATCGCAAAATGGGAAAAAAATTGCACATTTGTTATCCCCGATGTTTGTCAAAGACTTGAAGGAGATAACAGACATTGAAAAATTCCAAGAAAAACCGGCTAAAAACTCTATCCTAAGAATTAGCAACAGCTGTTTACCTCCACTTGAAGCCACCACGCTCGAATGCAGCAACGCCTCAGTAAAAGGCGTACCAGCTCAGCAGAATATGCAGAGTAACTGCAGCAACCCAATATCATATGAAAATGCTTATCCAGAAAAGTTCTTACGAGGAAGCTTTTCATATAACGTTACTAATGGTGGTTCTGAAAGTTTGCCAATATATCTGCCAGGCAACCAACAGATGCAACAACTTCAACAGCTCCAAAGTCAGGTAATTAGACCTGCAATACCATCTAATCCAAAAATATTTTGTTTTGCTAATTGCTCGCCGCATGTGGCGCCAGATAGGATCAGAAACAGCTTTTCAAGACCAGCATACGCTGCAGCTGTGCCACCACTAATGCAACGTAAAAAAACCAGTGATCTTAGTAACAGTAATTCGGAGTTGCATTGCAGACTTGCAGTGAGCCCAGTTTTTCTATAGCACCAGTTACAAGAAGAGTTTAAACAAAGACATCAACTACAGCAAATACGTCAACCACAGCAACAGCAACAGTTTTTCACTGGTATTTTTTCATGTTTTTAGACTCCTCAAAGCCGCACATATTGAGTATATAAATACATAGCCTATTTGATTTATAACAAATATAGGCAGAGAGAGCTGCTAAGGCAAAAGTTATCAAGTTTACTTGTTTTGTTAATCAGCAAATATGCCGAGTCAATAAAGTAGGATGTCCATGAAACGATTCTTTTATTGAGAATGTTATTTTGAAACAGTCAAGAAGAACACACAGAAAACACTAGAAGTTGGTGCGGTTAAGTACCACTATTAACAAAACACGTTACACGACTTCTAGAGCAGGAGAGGTTTTAGAACAAAATTTTAGGGAATACAGAAAAGATGGTTTTGTTGGTGTATGTAAGCTACCACTAATACCATAAAAAAAGTAAAATAACCGTGTAATCTAAACATTTACCATTAGCTTCAAACAAATACTTAACACCTAATGTTTTAGTGACAGAGTCACTTTGAACAAGGACAATTATTTAAACTTTATTTTATGAAGTGAGTAAAAGAAAAAGCAGAGGCTGTATACAACCGGCTTTTTACCATCTTGAAAGTGTTTAAATAATAAGCCAAATTTTTGAACACGAATTTCAATGTTTGAATGAACAAAATAAAACAAAATTGTTGCTACTTGAATATTGCTCAAAAGAAGAGTTATTGCTAACCATAATAACTTTGCAGCTTGCGATTATTCAGAAAACTACAAACTGCTTTTAAGTTTAATCATGAAAGGTATACCAGATTAATAATTAAATATCTTTTTGCAGTTTTAATGAATAACATAAACAACATAAAAACACTGCTAATTTTTTTTAAAACATCTAGGTAGGATAATTGTGGTTTAATCATTGTTACTACTTTTTTTATGACATCAATTGAAACGTTCTTAACAAAAAATAACTACCCTGCCTTTTAACTTTGAATTTTTCTTGGCGGCCAAATATATTTGAGAATTCAAGAAAAAAAAAAATAGAGACACAGCTTTTAAATGCAAAAGGGTTATCCTTTTACTCATACTCTAACTAAATTTACAAAGGTAAAAAAAGAGAAAAACAAAACAAACTATTTTAATGAACTCTCTCACCAAACTACAAGATATTACTAAGTCCAAAGAGAACAGAGTTCAAAACCTAAAAATAACAATTGAAAGTTTGCAAGTTGAGTATGATGTGTTACTTGAACAAAACAAACAGTATGTATGAATTATAACGATAATACTGAAAAAAAAAAAAAAACAATAATATTTTTTTTATTACGGAATACCTTACTAACATAATAATATTATACAAAGATCAAAAATTTATCTGATAAAAAAACAAACGTTACGTTATGCTACTTTTAGTGTGCATAATTATTTTTTTTCATCATGATTTTCTTTTTTCTTTTTTGCTGATGTTATATTATAGTATTGAAAACAAAACCACATTACCATGTGAAATCAACAAGTTGCACATTGAAAAATTAAAAGAATATAATGAATTAAGAGATCTTGGGAAACGGTTGGCTCAAATAGTTAGTGCGGATAAAAATTGCAAAATCAATGAAGTATTTGAAGAACTTGGATATACACAGAATGATAATTGAGCACAGCAGCAGCAGCAGCAGCAGATTATTAATACACATATCATTACATCCAATTATTTATATATATATCATAGTGATAATATTTTATTTCGCCATTTTGTGTTAAAAGTATTATGTTATCTTAATTAATAAGATGGCTTATTAGGTACCCGACTACTTTTTTTTTCTCTTTTCAACTTTTCATTTTTTTCCCCATCGACAGTCTGTGAAGAAAAAAATTAATTGATATATCAATCAATGCATTCAGAGTCATATTCGATGGAGAAGATTTTAATATAATTCATTAATGTTTTTAATAAATAGGCATTGTGTACACTTATTACCTGATTGAATATTCAAAAAATAGGCAAAATCTTATTTCTAAAACAAGAAAAATAACCACCCGATAGAAAATCTCAAACATATAAAATGAGTATTACCGAAGCTGTTGACCCAACTGAAGCTTATAATTTAATCACCAAAAATTTACAAGAAGTTTTAAACGGACAAATCATCAAAGATGTTTTGGAAAAAGAACAAAGACCTCTGAAATTGTACTGGGGTACTGCTCCAACTGGTAAACCTCATTGTGGGTACTTTGTTGCAATGACCAAATTAGCTCATTTTTTAAAAGCTGGTTGTGAAGTTACAGTTTTATTAGCTGATTTACACGCTTTCTTAGATAATATGAAAGCTTCATTAGAAGTTGTTCAATATAGAGCTAAATATTATGAATGTATTATTAAGTCATTGTTGAAATCTATCAATGTTCCAATCGAAAAATTGAAATTTGTAGTTGGTTCAAGCTATCAATTAAAAGCTGAATACACTTTAGATATTTTTAGATTATCTAATGTTTGCTCTCAAAATGATGCCAAAAGAGCTGGTGCTGATGTTGTCAAACAAGTTGCTAATCCACTGTTGAGTGGATTGATCTACCCATTGATGCAAGCTTTAGATGAAGAACATTTGAAAGTTGATGCTCAATTTGGAGGTGTTGATCAAAGAAAAATCTTTGTTTTGGCTGAAGAAAATTTACCATCAATCGGTTACAAAAAGAGAGCTCATCTAATGAATCCAATGGTTCCAGGTTTAGGTCAAGGTGGGAAAATGAGTGCTTCTGATCCAAATTCTAAAATTGATATTTTGGAAGAACCAAAACAAGTCAAAAAAAAGATCAACACTGCTTATTGTGCACCTGGTGTTGTTGAAGATAATGGATTGCTTTCATTTATTAGATATGTTATTCAACCAATTCAAGAATTGAAAAAAAATAATGATTCTTTTGAATTTTTCATTGATAGACCTGAAAAATTTGGTGGCCCAATCACTTACAACTCTTTAGAACAATTGATTGATGACTATAAAAATGAAAAATTGTCTCCTCCTGATTTGAAAACGGGTGTTGCTGATGCAATCAATGTTTTGTTGGCTCCAATCATTGAAGATTATAAAAATAACAAAGAATTTCAAGAAGCCTCTGAAAAGGGTTACCCAACAGCTGTTGTAGAAAAAGTTAAAAAAGTTAAAAAAGTTAAAAACAAAGGTTCGAGATTTCCAGGGAAACCACCTGTTGCTACTGCTGCCGATGCTACTACCACTACGCAAACAGAAGCTTCTGTCTCTGCTGCAAATTCAATAGTTGCTGAAGCCGCTGAAACTTTAGAAAAAACTGTAATTTGAACGTAGTTTTTCAAAAACAAAATAAAAAGTTTCATGTTATATATATATATATACTTGTTTTTGCTTTAATATCATTTCAATTGCTCTTACATTATTCCAAAAAGCTCTTTGAGCTTTTTTATATGAACATTAAAAAAGTTATTGTATTTGTTTATGGTTGATAAACCTTTCTTTACCAACAAAAGCAGCTGATATCAACGGTTTCCATTTCATATACATAAACCTTAGTACAAACACATGTTAATTTTCACTCATCAGTAACTTCATTTTTTTTTCTTCTTATAATACGAATTGATTAAACACTGGACTTTATCTCACGAATTTGAAATACCCACTAAATTTGGATGCATTTTTTTTTTGTTTTTCACCTCTTCGGTCCTTTCTTTCGCTTTTTCTAATCTAGTCTAAAATTTCTTCTCTCTTGCCTAATACATACTTTTAACACACACACCCTTCCTCATGTTAGAAAATTATATATATGTTTATATTATATCATGTAACACTTGAATTTAATATTTTTGAGGTGATTTACTACCCTTTTAGTTTTTTATCTTTGTAAAAAGAAAAAAAAAGTGAATCCATCAACAACTACTGCAAGGGCAACTGAAACAAAAATGAATGTTGATCCATCCTTAGGTAAAAGTATCAAGAATGACCTATTGAAGATACATGAAATGAAGAGCTTTGCTCCAGAAAAATCTATAGACAAGAATGCTAAAATTCAAGATTTGCAAAGATACATTTTCAACTATTTTTATTTCCAAATATCCAGTAATGGAAAATTATTTCCCTTTATTTTCCCAGAGACACCAAAAGAAGAACTTCCAACAGATTTAGCATCCATAGATCCACAGACTTCTTTTACAGCCACAGGAAAATCGTACTTTCTTTCAACTGAAGAAGAAGCTGAAAACGCCAGGCTTAATTCAAAACAAAAGAATAAATTAGACAGAGAAGAAAACGGCGAAGATTTGAAATATAACAGTAATCAAGAGACCAAAAACACACATTCGGAATCTAGTGCAAAATACAACCATGCAGGGAGATATTGTGGAAGAAAATTCAAGCTGGGAGAACCGATATATCGTTGCCAAGAATGTGGATTCGATGACACTTGTGTTTTATGTGTTCATTGCTTTAATCCCAAAGACCACGAAAGCCATCATGTGTATGTAGGAATTTGCACAGGGGACAGCAATGGGATATGTGATTGTGGGGACCATGAAGCTTGGCCGGTTCGTTTAAATTGTAAAGCATTTGTTGATGCCTCCAAAGAACATTCAAAGATTCAACAAGAAAAGGAGGAATTAGAAAAATTTAGCTCTTTGTTCAAAACTGTTTTGGAAACTGCCTTGGATTACTTTATTGACGTTTTCAATCAAAATTTTGAGTCTATTCCAAATTTTACATTGAATATCAAGTCAAAACTAGAAAAATATACTTCTCAACGTGATACTGCGAGTACAAACAAATTGTTAAACGTTTTAAATTATAAAAACAAGTATACTGCCAAACCTATCTCATTAGAAGATGATACAGCAGATTACAATGTCATGATTTACAACGACGAGTTTCATAATTATTCTCAAGCAACCTCGGCTATAAGACAGGGAGAACCTGATAATCCCAGAACAGAATATTTGACTACTTTGATTGATGAAGAAGGTAGAACAATATTGAAATCTTCTGACAAATTACAGCAAATAATGGGTGGGTATTTCAGCGTCCAGTCAAATGGATTGAGTGCTACTTTAACAAGTTGGTCAGAATTTTTACATCAAGAAGCTTGTAGCTCGATTGTCAAATGGATTAAAGATTGTTTGTCTATAGAAAATCCTCAATTCCAAACAGTTTTCAGAGATGCTCTATGTAGCGTTTTATGTGAGCAAGTAGAATATGCTGGTTTTGAAGACTCCCAAGATGTTTCATCCATTATTGATGCGCACTTCAGTGATATGTTTGCCAATAATACAGACACAAATCCTCGTTGCAAATATGCAGATTTGTCCGTGTTGGGCGCAAATAATAGAATTCCATTGGGTCACCACATGAGAATGGATCCAAGTTACCTAGACTCTATTTCTATGCATGTGAATCCCAGAATTGAGTTATCTTCTGTTTCCTATACAAATTCAAGATTGCAATACATTTTGTTTTTTGAAAACAGATATTGGAAATCATTGAGAGCGAATGTCCAAGATATTTTAGTTCCTACATTATCTTCCAGTAACAACCACAGATTAGAATTTTGTGTACAATTCTGTGAAATATTTACACACATGATTAGAAATGTCTGCTACTTGGATAGAGAGCCTCAGCTTACCGCATTGAAAGAATCCGTACTACAAATTTTTTCGTGTACCACACATGCAGCTTATACAATAAAACATAACTTATTTGTTGATATTATTTGGGCGGTAAACACACTTTTTTTGAATTTTTCATCAATCGATGATGGTGCCCTACTTTGGAAACGTATCTCTGTGATCAATCCAAGTAAAGGTTTTTCTATTTCATTCAAACAAGGGTTTTTTGCTATAGAAACATTATTAAATAAAATAACTTCATCAGATGATTTACTTGAGCCAGAGGTATTTATTTCCTTTGTGACTTTGTTTCAACTTTTTAATGGTGCTTATAAAATCAAGCGCAAAGAAGGTGACCACGTTTTGAGAGAAGATCAATTTTTCATTCCATATATGGAATATACTATTTCTATTTTTAGCATTATACAAATTTTCGATAAAAATATCAAATCTCAATTTAATGAGGAAAATTTGTACAATGCTGCTAGATTGGTTTATTCCTATCTAGTAAACAAACACCCAATATACAAACCAACGAGTGATGAGTTTGAAATTATTAAGTTTAGAGTTAGCAAACAGAGAGTTGCTTACATGAATCCTGTTCATACTTTTTTTTCATATCTGATTGAACATTTACCATTGGAAAAAGTAATAAACTTAGTGAAAACTTACCAGGCCGACTTTTTAATGGTGGCCGATTATAATTTAAGAAGTATCGTTCTATGCTCTCAAATTGATATTGGATTCTGGGTTCGTAATGGGATATCTGTATTACATCAATCTACATTTTACAAGAAAAACCCTGAAATTTCTGCATACTCAAGAGACATCTACATGAACCAGATTGCATTTTTGGTTACCCAAGATGAAACTCCTAGAACCATTTACAACATGCTAGACAGATGGGAACTTTTGGAATGGTTCAATGGTAACGAAACATCTAGCCAAACTGTTTATGGTGAGAAATTTTCAGTCTTAATCCAACAATTTTTAGCCTTTGTTTATCATTGTATTTCTGAAAGATTTATTTTCAAAAAATTTCAATCAAACGTGGATAAAGATTTTTACTCGTTAAAAGAAATTATAACCTACTGCTTATTTGCCAAGCCTTTAACCTATTCCAAATTACTTGAGTCAATTCCTGATGTTTTAACAGATCAAGCAGCAAGAATAGAAGAGTCTTTGGAGGAAGTTGCAACATACGTCCCTCCGGCAGGCCTTGAGGATAATGGTGTTTTCAAATTGAAAAACGAATTGTACAGAACGATTGATCCTTTAAGATTGTTGAATTTAGGCGATGATTTTGAAACCAGTACGGCTGTTATTCAAAAAAATTTATATGGATCTTTTGAAAAAAATGACAGACCAAACAAGGAAACAGATATTATTGTTTTGCCACAATTAGAACCTAGCGAAAATTTGGTTGATGGTTCTGAACAGTTGGCTTCCTTTACCAGAACAGATGCATTTTCAAAAGTTGTCTATAAATTGCTGAACTTTAGCATTGAGAACGATGAAGGTAGCTTTCTATATGAATTGTTACATTTACTTCATGCTATATTTTTGGATGATGAATTAGTAAATGGCCCTTCTTCTTTCCCAAACGCTTATTTGAACAAACCAGTTTGCAACCATCTATTGGCTATAATTCTGGAACCCAAAATTTCGTCAAACATTAAAGCAAAGGCAAATCATCTATTACAAATCATGTTGAAAAAGAACTTTGATGAAGTCAAGGACTCTTTAGTTTCGTGTTTTGGAGATTTAGCATTTTCTTCATACTTTGAAAAGTCAACTCAACAGGAAAGTGATGCTACAGAGGAAACTAATATGGAAAAGAAAAAAAGATTAGCAAAGAAACGTCATGAAAAATTGATGAAAAAATTCAAGAAAAAACAGGATGAATTTATGAATGCTAACAGAGAACTGTATAATGGATCTCAAGAAAATTCCATAGTTAACGACTCTACCGAAACTACACGTACAGATGGCACTGCCTTAGAGTGTCTCACTTGTGCATTATGCCAAGAAGGACACTCGAAATCCACCACTTTTGTTATCCCAGTATATCTTTCAGGATGTCCTAGTTTGAGACCACCCAGTACAAGTGGAGATGAGTATGCCAGATCTTGGAACGGGATGGAGAATTCCGAAAAAAACACACAATTTTATGACCATCATAAGGAGAAATTCCAAAAGAAATTAAAAAGATGTAATAATGTGTTTATTTCCTGTAATCATGCAGTCCATTACCATTGTATTAAGAAATTTTGGAAACAAAAAAAATACAAAAACACGTCTTTTATTTGTCCGTTGTGTCAAACCGTTTGTAACAGCATTTTGCCAGTAGTTGAAATATTAGATGCCCAGGAGAACACAGACAAAAAGTTGAATGAGTTTATGAATTTGGAAGTAACTGAGAATGTTTTGTTGTTGCCAAAGGCTAAGCTGTCAAAAGAAGAGAAAAACCAGATTATTCATATAGTCAAAAAGCAAAACAACTATGACGAATTTTTCAAAGAAGTCAGATATGAAGCATATTCCCCATATATTTTATCTGCTATCATGTCAAACACAATTGCTATGATGGAAGTTTCTTGTAGATTGTCTGCTCAGACTCGTAGTGACTTTTTAAATGGAAAGGAACAGTCGTACAAAACATTGCAATATATGTTAAGAGCTATTGTCTCTTTGAGAGATGCAAATGGGTATGTTCAAAACTTTCATTTGCCATATTCTTATTCTTACTATAATGGTGCACCAAACAAAATATTTCAATTCATTGTTAGGGAAATGATTTTTACTGAAACTTCATTGCCAAAAATATTGTTTATTGTTATTAAACAATTATTTGCAAATTTGAAAGAGCTAATTGGAGATATCAATGTGGACCGGATGTATGAAAAACTAGCCCAACCAGGAGGTGATATTTACGTACCAAATGAAGAACTCATAAAACTTTTTGATATCAAAGGAACAAAAGAATATCAAACCGTAGGGTTTACTATTATTTTAAAGCAACTACAGCCTGTTTTGAGAAAAGTTATGATTTTTAGCAAAATCGTAAACATGGTTATGAGCAATAATATTTCTGAATTCAATATGAACATTGAAAAAGATTTTGCAGAGTTTGACGAGAGTCACGATGCTGAGAGATATTGTAATGCTATGATTCAAGTTTTGACAGGATATAAAACTATTTTTGATCTTATGAAAGTAAAACAAGTGTGTGTTCATGATAAAAACAGGGATTTTGTTTATGTGCCAAAAAGTGAACTTGTACTATGTAACGACAAGAATTGTTTAGTTGCAAAATATGAGTTAGGTTCACGCATGAGAGGAGAATATGCTGGTGTAATAAAGTTGATTGATCTTTCAGACCATTTGAACAAATATATAACGGATATTTCATCAGTTAAATTTAATACTTCCAAATGTTCATCACAAGAGTTGTGTAGTAATGAGAGAATGGATTATGAAATTTGTTTAGCATGTGGTACCAAATTAAAATATTCATCTGATGACATTTATATTACACATCATTCTGAAGATTGTTTTGCTGAATATGGTATTTTTTTCATTCCTAATCTTAACCAATTGTCTTTATATTTGAAAAGGCCAAGATGTATTGTTCCTATGCCAGCTCCATATTTAAATGCTCATGGTGAAACTGGAAAAGTTGCTATGAGAAGAGGTGATTTAACGATTTTATCCTTAGAAAGATATGAACATATCAATCAAATATGGTTAACTGTGGGAATACCTGGGCTGATTAGTCGTATATTAGGAGATAGTTTCCGGACATTAATTACTGAACCTGGCACTGGATTTGGAGCATTTAGATTTAACAACATTCTTATTGATGACAACGAGTCCACTCCTGCAGTGGCGGACGCAGATGTAGAATCTGATCTGGAAGAAGTTATTGGAGCTTCTGATACGATTGATTTAGTGGTGCCAGAACTTGGTGAAAGATATCTTTACTGTACAGATATTGAAGATGAAGCTACTGAAGATAATTACTATAGTGATTCTGAAGCAGGTGATGACGAAGAAGACGGATATGATGAAGAAAACGAAGATGGAGGAGACAACGATCATCATCACTATGAGCGTCATGCAAGAGGTGATTTTGAAGGAGGGGATGATTTTAACACAGAGGAAGAATATGATGATGTAGATGAATATGATCAAAACGATGAATACGATCAAGATGACGAGTATGATTCTGAAGGGTGGGGGCACTTGGAGGAAGAGACAGATTCTCGATTTGCCGGTTTAAGTAACTTGCACATGGCACCTGATCGTGCTGCAGGTATTTTAGATCATTTGCAAATGATGCAAGCATACAATGAGCAATTCCTTGCATCTTTGGCACAGAGAGAAGGGGCAGAAGGGGAAGAAGCAAACAGAGAGCCACCTATTCCAAGTGTTACTAACAATCGTAGAAGATCATTTCATTTAGTCAATCCTGCACTTGAAGCAGAAATGATTCGTCAAGCTTCTCTGATGCGTGGTGAACCAACACCAGACCCAGACCTTGTCATAAACCAACGGACCCGCGAAGAAGGATATGAATCCGATAACTGATATTGTGCAGTTCCTATTTAAAAAAATAAAGAATCAATATATATATATTAAATTCAATGACTTGTGAGTATGGGTGTTTGAATTAAAGAAAGAGGTTTAATCAATATGCATGCGCATAACACATCACTAAATACGAACCAATCATGTCATGTTTGTTAAAAAAAGAACATACATTGTCACGTGCAACAATAGAACCGATATATTTTCAATTATTGTTACAAAATTCATTTCAAAATTTTTTTTTTTTTTTTTGGTTGACTTCTAAGGATGATTAATATTATGATAGGGATTGATTAATGAGGAGCGAGTGTATTACTCTCTAGAAAAAACATCGAGACTACGCAAACCCAAAGAACTTTTTGATCCCACTCCCATAATATAACAAGATGGTATGTGATATGACTTGAATTTAAACAGATTTTGGAACAAAGAGAATAATTCAATCAGTGATACATTTCAATTAAACCCACAATACTTTTCACACATTGATTGTTAGGTAACGTCTATCTGGTGAAAACGGTTTTTGTTACACAATAATAGAATAACAGTATACTAACAAATGAAATAATATATTACAAATAACAAACTACATGATTGATTAGTTTTTTTTTTTCAATTATTATTATCGCTAATATTATCAACAGTCTTTGAACGCAACTATTTTCAATACTTTTTTCAAGAGAAATGCCGCCTTTGTTGGTACAATTTTTTTCGGTGCTTTTGTTTTCCAAGGTGCCTTTGATAGTGCTGTTACCAAATGGTATTTGAACCATAACAAAGGTAAATTATGGGCTGATGTCAAAGGAAGATTGAACGGCGGTGACGGTGACGATGATGAAGATGAAGACGACTTTTAAGTTGGAAAGTATACTTCATAAATCAATCATTTATACACTTACCTCCACATTCTTACTTACACCTACATATATATATATTCATTAATAATGCCATTTAAAACCTAAGCAGCAAGCAACAATTACGAAGAAAACAGATATTATTTTGTCCTTACTAAAAGCCCTTTTTATTTATTTATTATAGTATGCCGATCACTCGATTGAATTTCCATTTCTAAAGAGTTTTTATTGTTTTATATACATACTTATATATAAACATCTGTATAATAAGATCATATTCATTATTTTTTGTTTCAATTAGAGGCCACTTCAGTTTCTTAATTATTATTTTTTTTATATACAGAGAAAAGATCGGTAGTTCTTAAACAAAGGAAGGAGAGTTTTTTTTCCTGTTTAAGCACCAGGAGAGTTTTGTAATCTTTGAACATAAGCTTGAGAAATGGCATTCCAACTTCTCATATATTTTCCCAGGCAAGTTTCCACACATTGGTTAGACTCGTTCAAATTATCGTTGTATGGTGATTTCATGCATAGGTTGAAACAGTTGTCAGTGGCCTGGTTGACCAACTCGGTGGCATTGGCAACAGCCAATTCCTGTTGGATCTGTTGTTTCAATTCTTGAACCGTACTGGCATTAGCTGGATCAGGTTGATTTTTCGATTGTTGAATGATTTGTTGTTGAGCGTTACCAGAAGAACTGTTGCCCCCAAAAAGAGAAAAAGCCATTGTTATTGTTGTTGTTGTTGTTGTTTCGATTTGGTTTGAGTATGCTGAATTCCGGGTCTGTTCAACTATCAGTCACTTTATAAATATTAAGTCCATCACTGTAGTGTAAAATATATTGCTCTGGTAAAATGAATTTTGTTCGATGCAAGAGGAAGTTTTTTGAAGAAATTTTTTTTTATTTTTTTTTCCTTTTCTTTCTGAGACAGGCACGTGTGCATGATAAAGGCAACGTTCGGTTTGCTTTGAAAGACAAAATTGACTGTTGAACTAATTTTGACGAATGTAAAAATAGGGTGTAAGAGACCAAATAATAATCAGTATTAAGAACCAAACATGATTCATTCTGTGTTGATATTCAACAAAAGCGGACAACCAAGATTAGTCAAGTTTTATACTCCAGTGGATGTGGTAAAACAACAACTGTTATTGAAAAAAGTTTATGAAATGATAAGCAAAAGAATCAATGATGAACAATCGTCTTTCTTGGTTACTCCACCAAATCTTATAGGGAGTTCAAATATTAGCAGCAATAAGAGCAAAAGAGATAATTTTTACAAAAACTCGTTTAACAAAAATGATAATGAAGAAGAGGAAGATTATGAGGAAGAAGAAGAGACTATTCAAATTATATACAAGAATTTTGCCACTTTGTACTTTGTGTTTATAGTAGACGAGCAAGAAAGCGAATTGAGTATATTGGATTTGATTCAAACTTTTGTAGAGTGCTTAGATATGTGTTTTAGAGATGTCTGTGAATTAGATTTGGTTTTCGGTTGGCAAACTTTGCAAAGTGTCTTGGAAGAAATGGTACAGAGCGGAATAGTGATAGAAACAGACAAGTATGAAATAGTGAAAGCTATAGATTTATTGAACTCTACAAATACATCAACAAGGGGAACAGGGGGATTAGCTAGTTTTTTTGATCCATCTACATACAACAATTCAGGGAACAACGGAAATGGTGTACTATCAGCATCATCGATAAGCAATGCATTTTCCATGTTTGCATCTGGTGGCTTTTCCAGTTGGGCTGGTCATCAATAATTTATTTACTAGCTTGAAGGAATAAATAGATAAATAAAATAATGAATAAGTATTTGAATAAATAGAAGATATATATATATATGTATATGCATATCATAAGTATATTTACAAGATGGCAATAGAAATTTGAAAACAAGACAAAAAAATTCACCAGAACTTGTACCAAGCTGAATTTTTCCGTTTCTCATCAAGGATTTCTTTTGTTCTGTGCTCACTTTTTCTTCTAATCTCTTCCAACTGCACTGATATGGATTCTAAATCCTGCTTTTGTTTCATTTCTGATCTTAGTTTTTGGAAATGTTCAGGGTCTTTCTTGGATTGGCCTGCTCTTTCGCTAGCATCATCATTTATGGAGCTTTTTTCCCAAGGAGACTTGATTGCTCCTGTTTTCCAGATCGGGTCTTTGCTCTTCATGGTTTCCTGCACAATCTTCATCAATTCCTGCTGTTCTGCCTGTCTCAATCCTCTTTCTCTTTCATATTGTTCTCTTAGTTCCGGAGATAATTTAGCCACAAGTTGCTCTTTTGTAGGCACAGTGTATTCAAACAAAACAACCCCTAAACCAACAATGGCCCCACCTGCAGCCCAAACTTTTGCCCATCTCATCCATAGTCCCGGTTGTGACATTGATATATATGTATATATATGTTGCTTTTTCCGTATATCCCGTTTACTCTCATTTTTTATTTAATTATTTTTAAACCAGATAGAGTTTCTTATTTAAATCTGAAAACCGATAACTTAAACTTATTCAAAGGCGCACGTGAGGGGGAATCAGTATGACGAGAGTATATGTATCAAGAGAGTGAACAAACCAATTTCGTTTGCTCCCAAAAATAAATGTTCTGTGAAAATTCGCTTAAATATATAGTTTTCTTTAAATAATAATGAGTTAAATAAAATGAGAAGAATCCATTTTTTTTTTTTTGTTGATTGCTTAACCAATCAATTCACCATACAAATATGGAGAAAAGACACGTACAGCAGTGATCAAGATAGAGATACCTTCCACCAAGGCAATTGGGAATCCTAGAGCACCTCTTTTTTCAAAGTTGATGTAGATGGCGTAAAGAGCAACAGATAAAAACACTTTAGTCAACAGTAAAGGTCTTGGACACAATCCTGATAAAAATTTGATTGGCATTTCTGTACAATCACCACCTCTTTGGAAATATTTGAAACAACCTTCTTGTAAGACTTTCAAGTTGGCAGTTTCAGCTGCAAACAAACTGTATAGAGCAATAGATAACACATTGATGACGGAATCGTATGATTTTCTATCGTAATGATAATCTAATAATTCATCCAAGATGACTTCTCTATCGCTGAAATCCAAATCACCAATTTTTCTAATCAATAGAGCAACATCGTTCAAACCAACGGTCATACCACCACCACCCAATGGATGTCTCATATTTAAGGCATCACCAATAACACACATACCCAAAACATCATTTTGTCTAGCAGGTAAATATGAGTTAGGCATGGATCTGAATTTCCCCTGGTCTAAAGCATCATCGAACGATGGTCTCAATTCTTTTGGAATATTAGGTTGAACAGAAGTTTTCATCCATTGTTTCAAATCTGGAGGAGTCTTAGCAGAGTTATAAGCACACAAAATTCTTGTTTCTTCTGGAGAAATTTGATAAACTAGAACAGGCATATGTTCTTTACCCAAAATAACATGACCATTGTATTTAGTTGGCATATTGGCATTGAAAAGAGACATACCAACAAATGAGGAACCAACTTTTGGAACATGTTCTGGACTCAATTCTCTTCTGAACTTAGAGAAAATACCATCACAGATAAATGTGATATTGGCTTTAAAGTCGACTTTCCCTCTTGTTGGAATATCAGCTTTCAAACCAACAACTTCATTGACACTATTTTTCAAAATTTCAATAACGTTACCTTGTAATCTAGTAACATTTGGTTCTTGAGCACAAATAGATCTTAAATTATTTAAAAATCTACCATGAACAAATGCAACCCCCATTTCTCTTTCACCTTCTTCAAATTCTTTAATAGTGATAGTTTTATCATCCAAAACTTTATCGTTACCTCCAAAGACGACATCTTTGATTGGGTCAATAGGTTTGACATCTTGTTTAAATGGATATTTGATTTTAACAACTTCACCATCGTACATGATGGTATAACCAGTAGCTGGCCAAGCATCGATATTGTTGATTGATTGAACTTGTCCCAATTCTCTCAAGGCTCTGACACCACCTGGTTGCATCAATTCACCAACAATTCTATCTGGTTCAGCCCAGTCTCTTTCCACAATAAGAACTTTTTTACCCTTTCTGGCTAGAGCAGTGGCCAAAACAGGCCCAATGACACCAGCACCAACAATGGCAGCGTCATAGGTGATGTTAGGATCAGCTTTGTTAATTAATTGAGGATCAATAGACATTATGTTTTTTGTTTCTGTATGTTGTTCTTTGTGGTTTTTCTTTTTACGACTACTATTAATTGTAATAAATCGAACTTAAAAAAAAACTTTAGAGGCTTTGTTGCTGTTTTTGTGGTTTCGGGGTTTCATTTTTGAACTTTTGTGTACTATAAAAAGGGACATTTACGAAAACTAAGTCGACTTAAGATATAATTTAATAATCTCAACAAATTCAAGATGTATATTTATATAATTATATGATATATTTCTTATTGTAAGAAAAAAGCTCTATTTTGACGGTTTTATTACTTTTTTAAAACGAATAATATGATATTCGTTAAGAAAGAAAAAAAAAAAATAATAAAAATACTCCAAATAAGACTTGTAATTTGTCGTATATAGTAGCTGCATTAATACTACTAATCAACTACCATTACGTGGGTATTATTTTATTAAATAAATGTTTTACACTTATTACGATAGATAATTGATAGGATAAAAAACAAAATATATATTGTAAGAAACGATATAAATCTTGTTTTCTTTTCGAGTTCACATGCCTCAATTTTACCCAATGCTATAAAATTGTACTCACTCATTAACTTTTTTCCACCACGGTTATTTGACTTGAAAAGATGAGATTAACATACAAAATACACAAGAATATAATACTGAACTACATAAAAAATCAAAAAATCAGGTCTTTTTCATGGGGCTTTAACGAAAAAGTGGGATGATTTTTTTTTCTTGCTTTTTTTTTGAAGGTTTAATTAAACGAAAACTAAACGAATACGCATCTAAATGGAAATGTATAAATATAAACAACCTGAAAAGCGATAATTCCACATTAATAACGTTTTTTCTCTAATTCTTTTAATTAAAAGCTTGCTCTTAAAAGCATTTTAACGAGATTTTAAGCCACATGTTTATACGCTATTGATTAATTATAATAAACAAAGTACAAAATTAAACGATCGGTATATTAAAAAAAAAGGAGTAATTTCGTTTATTGTGCCATCACAATTGTGGCGGATTTAATCAATAAAATGAAAATAGAGCAAAAAGTTTCATTTCCAAGAGAAATTTAAACAATGTTTTCAACGGCTTGCCTGAATGATGTAACTTTCAAATTTTTTTTTTTTTCTCTCTCTAACTTTGTATGAAAGTATCAATATTGCAGAAAAAAATATTAACCAATTTTTCGAACTCGTCTCTATCTTCATTCAAAAGAACTCTCTTGTCTGCTGAAAAAGTGAAGTTCATTCCCGCAGTAGGTGTTGAAACAATGTTCATTACATAACTTTTAGTGAAACTACCTGTTCCTTGAACAAATTTCAAATCGTTTATGGAATAATTATCAAAGGAAGAAGAAGAAGAAGAAGAAGAAGTATTAGTCCCTGAATCTTGAGTAATAAGCCCTAAATTACCAATCATTGAACCTCGTTTACAATTGCCTTCAAAAATATGCTGATCTAAAAGTACCTTATCAAGATTGTTTTTCTTGTAAATTAATGGAGACATGTATACCCCAAGCCCTTCTAAATAGTGACCTTTTTTTTTCGCTATTTCAAATGAATTATTATAGGATAGGCACAATTCAAGCAACGGCTTTGTTTTCACTTCGTTTATAGAATATGGGTATTGCAAACCAGCCATCAGTGACCCAATATTGTAATCTTTTTGTTTAGCAGCTGCATTCATACAACCAACATTATTCAAATAACGAGCATCACTTGTGATAACAACACCTGTAAACCATTCATTCCAATGTAATTCATTGAAAACTCCGATTTTTAAAATGGATTTCAACCAACATGCTTGTAAAACGGGAGTAATTTTGATTTTATACGATCTACATTTTTGTAAAAATAAATCAACTTGAGTGGGGTTCAAATTTCTCATTGTGAAAACATCATTTAAGTTCTGTGCCATTAATGTCTCTGAATCAAATTGAATTTGAGCAATAGTCGCAACAGAATCTTTTTCTAATAAATGCTTTTTGATTATTTCGGACGCAATAAAACGAGGTAATCCAGTTAGTTTCATTTTGTATTCAAGTAATTTTTCAGCCGGTAACGGTAAACGATCAATTTTTGTATAGTCATTTTTGTAATTAAACAAAACGTTTCCATTATCTGGTAACAGTGACATTGGTTTATTCATATTTTTAACAAAATCTTTGAAAAAATTAACACTAGAAATACCATCAAATCCAATATGATCAGTTACAAAATATAATTTATTTGTCTTTTCGATCCAATATAATCTCCAATGTGGTTTGAATTCATCATTGTATGGAATGATTAAACAATTAAGTAATTCCATGAATAATGCTTCATTCTTACTGTCCATATTTTCCCATAATTCTTTGGCCTTTTCATTGAAATGAGAGTATTCTGGTTGTAAATTAATCAAAACATCTTCCAATCTCATGCTGTCTACAATTTTCATATAATCAAAATCGTCTTCATATGGGGTTGCTAAAAACTCTTTTGTAGAGTAAATCGACTTGTCAGTGTATTTTTCTACCAAAACCGTCAACAAACTTGGATTCTCCAACATAGTATATCTCAAGGCACTTGAAATTTGCTGTTGTGTAATCAATTCACCATCTAAAGACGCAATTTCACAATACATGTTGAAATTCGTATAAAGGTTTTGTCTCTGACAACAAACAAAATAATTTTCCAAGTGACCCAATTGTCTGGCATGGCCTTTTGAAAATAAATCCAAATTGATGTCAGGTGTCCACCTCACGTATTCTGCTGCTCCCATGTTTAGTTTGTGAGTTTGACTTGTTTGAATTTAGTTTCATTTTTTTGGTTAAGTTGAAACAAACAAAGTTCGAACAGCTCGTTTAACATTTGTATTTTCATTTGTCAAAAAATAAAAAGGACAAATTGAAAATCTTTTAATAAATTCAATATACACGTGACTAATAATGATGCCATAATAATTAGAAAAAGTATAAGGAATCTACCTATTTGATCATGGAAGAGAGCTTGTTTATACTATATTGTAAAGTCTCTAACGATATGTTGAAATCAAGTGTTACTCTCTCTACAATTTTTTTTTCAAAAAGGCTGTAGATAGATTCGTCTTGTAAATCTGGATTGTGGCTCATATCTGTTTCTTCGTAAAGCCTTTTGTAATTTTTAACTAAAACTCCACTAGCAGCGCTCACACTTGTCAAACCATCATCATCACTATGTTCATTAAGCACATTCACATCGTCAACTTGTTCTAGAGGTACCATGGTGTACAGTCTTTTCATCACAATCTTTTCATCCAAAGTCAAAGTTCCCTTGTCAGTGCCTAACTTGTCAAACTTGGGTAAAACCGTTTTCTCCATCCAAGACAAATAAAGATCTTCTTGGTTAGCAGTAAACCCATCTGTATCGTAATAATTGGTTTTTTTGAACAACAATTTCCCATCTTTATTTTTTGAACTAGTATCGTCAGCCAAACGTAACCAATTCCGTATATACCCCTCATCAAACAATTGACACTGAATAGAAACCCTGACACATATCAAAATCAATGTCACACACCGTATCTCATTGAAGTAAACCGTACTTCTCAATTTAATGTTTTTCTTGTAAATCTCAACTATATCAGTATTTCCCTTAGTCAAAAGGTTATCACGACTAACCTGTTTTACTGTTTCATACAAACTCAATGGTAATCTATAATGTAAAATAATTTTAGTTAAAAAAGCGTCCCAGGGAAACGTCCCATCCATACATTTTTGCTTGCAAAATTTCGCAAGTTGCATTCTATGACAAGTGACATGTAATTTTCTATAAAATTTCAACTCTTTCCACAATGTTTGACCGTTGATTTTTTGTAAGTAGAAATTGGGCAACTTTTTGATCCATACTTGCGGTAGAATATCCAAGCTCTGAATGTATGTAATTTTCAAATCCATTATTTTGTCGCTTAATTCATAACTTGCGATCGGAATATTCAAAATGCAAAAGGCCAAATAGATAAAGCAAATATTACTCATAATGGTGAGCCCTGTCGTTTCATCGTGTTCAATTTTTTGAAGGTATCGTATCCACAAAGACTTTACCACTTCACCGAATGTGTCTTGTGGCAGCGCAGGAAACTCCTTCACGGTGTCTTTGATCTGCTGTATCAAAAGAGTCTGTAGACAAGTGATAAAATGCAGTTTGGCTCTTGACCCATACAAAATATCTTCGTCAGGTCTTCTCATAGATTGAGATTGCGAGGCTTGCAACTGTGAGCTTTGAAATGCACCCCTGCTGTCTGTAGTTAAACGGATACGCCTCGTACCTACTCCTAAATTTTCCCCATCGTCATCAAACTCAATATCTCCGTCCATAATATGCCCGTACTGGCATGTTCTTCTTCCATCTATGTTTCTCCAAAGTCTTGAAGGACAATTATCAACACCACATACTGGACCTCTTCTAAACGTGGACATCTATGAGTGCTTATTTCTTTTCTTGGTTGCGTCTCCTGCCTGTTGAAACTTAAGGCTACCAAGAGATTTGCTGCTTTCCTTGACAATCTCATCCCATGAAAAAGAAAGGACTTAAGATGAACGCGAAGAGAAGAGAAAAATTGGAAAACAGCGATTATTGCAATAGGAAGAGGATACCAATCAACCCCACATTCATATTTATATATACACAGAAGTTTAATATTAATTAAAGAACTTATATACTCATAAAAATGACGTTCAGGTATTACTTGTTGTTGTAAGACTTTGAATTTCCGTGATTGTTCTTGTAGCGATTGCCTTCATTAGTCTTGCTACTTGCGTAATTTCCACCTATGTTGCTTTGCATCATGGGTTGTTGGTATGGCGGTTGGTATTGGCCCATTGGATATGAAAAGTAAGGTGCCATAACACTTCCTTGTGGCATATACCCTGAAGGCCCAGCTTGGTTGTTTGCTTTGTAAGTGTTGTTGTGGTTGTTATTGTTATGGTTGTGGTGGTGTTTGCCCCCTTTTCCTTTATAAGACGTACCGTGGTGATAAGGATTGTTATTAGCAGCAGGAACCGGGTTGTTATAATAAGGTGCAAAATTCATTCCTTGATTGATAGGTTGACTCATTGGGGCAGCACCCATCATGTTCGGTGGATAGAACATTGGCTGGACTTGGACATAACCACCTGACATTCCATTCGGTCCAGATTGCAAAGGTCTGTAAGGAGCAAAACCAGTTGCAACCCCATTGTTGTAAGTGTTGGGAGGTATACCTACAGGCATGCCTGTCATTACACCTTGAGGAGACATTCTAGCATTGGCAAACATCGGAGGCGTGCCACCAGCAAAAAATCCTGGAGAAATCATACCACTTCCTGAACTACTTTGAATGTTTGGTGAATCCATCATTGCTGATCCCCTACGAGACGATCTTGGGGTTTTTGCAAATTCTTCTGCTAACAAAACTTTGTAACTTTCTTGAATAGTGCTATCCCACGTTGGTAAAGTGAAATAAGGTTTTTCAATCAAAAATGGTTTCATGGCAGACGCTTCAGCGGTTTCAGTTTGTGCATTTTTTTTCTCAACGTATTGTTTCTCAGAAACCAAAAACATATTAAAACTGCTATGCTTATTGATAGCTTTACTAGTTTCAGAGTCTTTTGACTTTAATGCTGATGCAAAAAAGCCTTTTTTCTTGACTGACTTATTGAAGGAGCTTCCAGATTCTGTAGAATTCAATGTGGTTGGAGAAGTTAATTCTTGAGTTTTATCAACAGATGCAGCAGTCGAAACAGATTCAACTTCTTTTTTTCCGTCTAATTCAATTTCTGATTTCTTTGTATCAGCATTGTGAATTGCAGGTTTAATCTTCTCCTTCGATGAATTGGAAATGCCTGAAATTTTGGACGGAATTTGAAAAGATTGTGAAAAATCTTTCAAGTTTTGAATTTGATCTTGTCTACTAGATTCAATACGAATTTCAGAAATATATTTTTTATTTTTGTTCTTAGAAGAAGAACGAATCATGGGTGTCGCAGGTGGTTTGTTTTTTAGAGGAGACAAAACTTTAGAAGGAGCAGGAGGAGGAGTAGCAACTTTCTTTTCATTAGCAGTAGCAGAAGAAAATGATGGAAGAGAGGGAGGAGAAGGAGAAGAAATAGTACTACTCTTTTTTTGAATGGATGCTAAAATTTCGTCACCTCTTCTGTCCACACCAGAGTATTTATCTTCTTCATCAACAGTATCGTCATTCCAGTCCAATCCCCTGTCTTCAGCTAAATGCATATTACCGGCTGATCCCTGTCCTTCGATTTCTTTAGCCAATTTACCAGCAGCATCGTAATGTTTTTGAAAATTGGGATCATTGTAGTTTATTCTTGTAGTATACAGATGTTCATCGTAAGAAGCTGTAACATTGAATTTTTTTTTATTTGCAGCAAATTGATCCCATTTCCCTGCATTTTGTGATTTATCATCAAGACTTTCTAAAGCCGAGCCGGAACTACCGCTTATGGATTCTGGCACCCATTTACGTAACTCTCTCTCTTTCAATGGGGATTTTATACCAGATATATCACTATCTGTTTTAAAAGCTGGTGATTTTTCTTTCTTCTCATAAAACTTTTTAAATTTAGCAGGAGCTGGTGATTGAGAGGTTTGCGGGTTGGAAATAGGGTTGATATTTTCTTGTTGAGCTTTTGAAGTTTCCTTTTCCTTCAAAGATTTTTCTTTGGCCACTCTTTCTGCTTCTTTAGTTGCTTTTTCATTAGCAGTTTGTTTTTGTTCCTCAGCAAATTGCGCTTTAGCCTTTTCAGCTTGTTCTTTTTCCTTGGCAAGTTTAGCTTCTTGCTCCTCTTTTTCCTTGGAAAGTTTAGCTTCTTGCTCCTTTTTTTCCTTGGCAAGTTTAACTTCTTTTTCTTTTTGTTCCTTTGCAAGTTTAGAAGTTTTTTCTTCTTGTTCAAGTTTTGAAACTTTCTCTGCTTCTTCTCTTTCCTCCTCCAATTTCTTGACACATTCTAAATAGTTTTGATCTAAATTCAAATTTACATCTTTGATTTCTAAATCAACAACATCAGCACATTTGATAATCCAAATTTCATTTAATTTTTCTTTATTGAATGAATCACCATTAATTCCACTAGAAACAATTTTAGGATATTGTAAAACAACATTCAACCCACAGTTATTGATATCGTTGGAATTTTCAGCATTGCCAAATGTAGGGTCGCATGCAACTAACAAACCTTCATATTTGAAACCAGAAACAACACTCACCACAACGTGATGTCCTAAGAAATTGACCAAAACATAATCCAATCTATCATTGAACATCTTAGTTGTCTCAACGCTTTCGTGAAAATTGGATGTTGTACTTCCTGCAAAAGATGTGTAAAAATTACTACTGTTGTTGTTGGAGTTCCCATTAATATACCTGTTATTCTTCATTTTTTTCTATTTCTGAAATATGATTTGTCTTATTACTCTCTGTTTTCTTTTAGGTAGTTACGTAACCTAATAAGTGCAACTATTAGTATAGTAAATGAATATATATATATAAAAACACCTTCTCTTTCAAAACTACAACAAATATGTACTGTGTAGTTTGAGTAACTGTTTAAGGTTGATGATATATATGTATTATTTTTGATTTCACTTTTCATGAAAGAGTATCTTTATAAAAACATTTCAGCGTCAACCTGCTTCAACAATAAGCATTTTTTCACCCTTCAATCAGTCTCGCTCAAACCTAAAAAATTTGAAAAAAATTTAGAAAAATGACAGAAAACACACACTTGTCGGAAATACGACAGGAATATGTAGTTCTGGGGTATAAATTGTGTTTTAACAATTGATTACTACTATTATTTATTAATTGTGGTGCCCTTTAAAGCCCTTGTTTTTGATAATCGTACTGGTAGTTTTGAAAGTAATACTGCTTGTACCAATACAATCAACAAAATCATGCAGTAAGAAATGAAGTTTTTTTCACGGAATGGAAAGATTGAATTGAATCACGTCTCTCTTATATTGAGAGCATTCGTCTGTTTGCTCATCAAAAGTATTTTCATCATCTATGCTATCAGAGTTTGAACTGTCAGACATCCCATCTTGTAAATTATGTTTTTCTTCGTTGTTTATCTGTTTTTCTAACTGTTTTATTCTTGTTGCAAAAAATTGATATTTTGAATATAGAAAATCGATATCCAATAGATCTGGCTCAATTTGTTCAGAGCCATTATTGCTATTACCATTTATCTGCTCGATAAGATCCATATTATTTTTCAAAACGTTATTAATTACTTGATCATTCACATCCATTAACATCTCTTTCTTTATTTTTTTAACTTTCTCTACTGATTCAAAACCATAAACCCGGTTGACTTCTGTATCATATTCTTGAAACACTTGATCCACCACTGTTTGTATATTATTTGACATTAAACTATTTATATTGGAAAGTATTTTTTCATTTCTTATTAAATTTGCTTCTTTGATTTTCTTGGAAATCCTACGCTTTGAAGTGACAATCGGCACACCAAATTCTCTCAACGTTTCTCTTATAAGTTCACGGGCATCTTTTGGCATGATTATGGTTAGCCAGTTTGTTATTGTTGTTGTTGTTGTTGTTGTTGTTGTTGTTGTTGTTTGCTCTTCATAAATAAGCGCAATGACGAATAACGAAGGAAATGAAAAAAAAAAACACGAAAAGCCTTATATCATACAATTTGAGTAAAGAGTCGTTTCCTCTGCTAAAGTAAGATGTTTGCAAAACATCTAGCAACACAGAAAGAAATTGACAAAGATCAATAAATGAGATTATGAGTGGGAATTACAGTCAAATCGTTTATGACAAATTTCTGCAAACAGATCCGACCAAATGGCAAGATTTGCTGAAAAAAGTGCTATCCAATGTAGGGCTTGTTGCATATTTGAAGTTAATAAAAAGAAAACCAACTAATCAAATAGTGAAAAGTTTAAAGTGTGCAATGGTTTTGGAATATTTATATCCATTAAGTCACAAACTCAGGTACTCTTCTAGACTTTATTTTTTAAAGAGATTTAATTGGACAATATTTAAACTCAATAAAAGAGTTTGTTGGAATGCTATACTTTTACTCTTATTGAAACCATTTTCGAAAAATGAGAAAAACTCTGCAAATTTGGGAAGCATTTTACTCAATCATTCATTAAGCTCTCAAATGATTACAGACACTCTGAATGATATCTGTCATTTTCAAAATAATTTTTTCACCGAATATACTACATACACAAAACAGCTCATAGTATGTCTATTGTTTATTACACATACAAATATTGCCCTTAAAGACAAACCAGAAAGTTTTTACCTTAAACTTTTCACAAAGAGTCAGAGACCTTTAGTGTTTGATTTCGCATTACTGTATTCTGTATCTTTGATATACTACAACGTAAAAGAACATAAATTATGGTTGAAACTGTGGAAAAAACGTAAAAGTTTTGCCAAGTCTAATTTCCATTTTGAGAAAATATTCAACAAGATTAATGATTCTTCACAAGATGATAATATCAACACAACAGACAATAATTATAAACCCAACAGAATATCGAGCTATGAACCAGGTACAGCCATAACAAGTTTAAATTCTACATTCAAAGCAGACATTTTGATCAATTCTGTACAATGGTGCTTATTTAAATATGGATTCAAAAAGATCATCAATCTGTCGAATTTGAAAAAATATCAAAAACTTTGGGGCTTGCTGCTTTTGTTGAATTCTATAAATCAAACGAAAAAACTCAATATACCCAATTTCTTTCTCAAATCTATTCTAAAAGATTTTGTTAAAACTGTATTACTAAAATATCTACCATTAGAAAAGGCTCGAAATTTGAAAAATTTGAAAATCATTCTAATGTTATTTTCAAATTATTTTGTATAGCCAGATTACCCTTGAAAGAAGTTAAAATAATTTTATTTCAAATAGATTTACATATATATATATATATAAAGATGCAACAGCTAACTTTTGTTATATTAATTTTATGTACTTGTACATTAACCTAGGATCAAATAAAAAAAAGGTGACCTCAAATTTTAATAACCACTTGCACCTGGAGCTTTTTCATTGCCCTTTAATTTTAACAAAATTTCTTTGAATTTAGATCTATCTCTTCCAGCAACAATTTCAGCATCATCAGTGTTTATCAATTGCAATGCTCTATCCCAGGTAGTAGTACCTTCTTGGGTAAAAAAAGAATCTCTTTGAGTTAAAAATTCCGTGGCTTCTTTTTTTGCTTGTTCCATTTTGGCTTCCTTCTTTTTAGCATAATTTTCGTAAAACTCGTTGATATTTTCAATACCTTCTTTTTCCAATTGAGCTTTGCTCTCAGTATCAAC
Organism: Hanseniaspora taiwanica (nom. inval.); assembly: GCA_030580555.1. Lineage (NCBI taxonomy): Eukaryota > Fungi > Ascomycota > Saccharomycetes > Saccharomycodales > Saccharomycodaceae > Hanseniaspora > Hanseniaspora taiwanica (nom. inval.). The sequence continues at coordinate 53,377 of JAKTSY010000003.1, read as the reverse complement.
TCTATCTCTTTCTGCAATTTCAAAGTCTCTTCTTGACTTCCAGTTTTCAATAGCTTCAGTAGGCTCATGGGCTTTTGGAGTGTCTGTAGTTTTTTCAGCATCTGCGTTGTTATCGGTATTACTTTGGTTGAAATCACCAAATTCATCATCATCGTCATCAGCATGTGCACCGCCTTCAGTAGTTGCAGGAATATTTGATGATGGTGATGATGATGCGTTGTTTTTTTCTATTTCTGGGAACGCTTCTTCGAATTGTTGAATTTCAGCATCTTTATTCTTATTCAATACTTCATCGTCTTGTTCTGTTTTAAATTCGTCTCCTAAAAGCTCTTGTTCTCTTGCCAAAAAATCAGTTTCTTTAAACTCGTTGTTGGTTTCTGTGTGCACTGTGTCATCCAAAGCTGGAAACTGTTCTGTCATTATGATTGTTTAGTTGGTTTTGGTGTATTTTGGGAGTCTGCTTTTTTGTGATAATAAAAAACAAACAAGTAAGTACCTCAAGTTATTTACTAACTTAAAAGGGGTAGTCAAGAGTGAATTATCAAGGCGTTTTTTTTTCGAGTTTTTCTTGATTTATTGTTATTATTATTACAAACGCACGTGACGCAATATATATATATATATATATAGAAAACCTGGTTTAATCAACTAAAGGTTTATTACACAACCATTACAGCAAATGCAGTTCCAAAAGAAATCACATCTCCAGTGTCTAAACTAACTATTCTCAAACCATGAACGTTTGGATAGTATCCTTTTTGCAAACCAACGAATTCAACTTCGAACTCCGTCGTGTTATGAGGAACAGTTTCCATAACAACTTTGTAATCATTAGTTACTAAAACTATTCCATTTTGATACGGTAACTGTGCTAAAGATTTTTTCCATTTGTAGTAGGTGTTGCTTAAAAGTATGTCGTGGTTGATTGGATTCAAAATGGCGCCAGTAGTCGTGGTGGCTCTTTTATTGGACATGTATAGTTCAGACATTCTTATAGGGGAAGTCATCCCTGTTGCTAACCCACTGGACACTCTTGAATTAGTAGAAGCCAGTCTGTTGTTGCTATTTTTAAAGCTTGGAATGTTAATTGATTGATACACGACAAACTCAGCAACATTTTTCTCGCTATTTTCGTATTTTAGTTGAAACATTACTTTGAATGGTACACCCATTGCAGTATATACAGTGTTATTGTTGTTAATATTGTTTTTTGATTTGTGTGTTACAGTGATGGTAGGATGTGGCTTATTGATTGAAGTTACTCTACGGACTTGCAATTTGTTGTTTGTAGAATGCATACTTGGCTGTGTGTATGTGTTATCATATGTCACAGTATGTGCTGGTGGTAGGTGCAAAGATGACGTTGATTGTGTTGCATAATTGTAGGCAAGCGATTTTGCATTAAAATTGGTTGAAATTGACCTTGAAGTCAATGCGTTTGGAACAGTTGTTATTGGAGAATGCTGCTTGTTCTTGTCAATAAAAACTTTAGTGTTATACAAGACTTGTGCTCTAATAATTTCGTTTGCAGTTTTAGCCCCATAATGCACCAGATAGTTAATACATATCTGTACCGAAGTCATAGATTCGTATGGAAGATCGTAATTTATACTGTAAATTTTTTCAATGGAAAGTTTTATTTTTTGATTCATTTGTGATATGTCTTGACCTATATGTTTTAATTTTGTGCATGTATCATTATTAATCAAATAATAATTTATCTCTTCAATTTGTAAAAAAACATCATTTTCGGAATTTTTCAGTTTATCACCATAGAGCGTGTTTAAAGTTTTAAGAGTTTTTGAAGGTTGTATTTCCAAAGATGATATATTTTTCATTGGTTTTGACATGGAAATGTTTTTTAATTTAAAGTATATTACAGAATAGATGGGCATTGTGTGAGATATTGTTATATTATTTTCCTTACTGAAACTACCTCGTTCTTCTTGTGCAGTTTCTTTAATGGTATCTGTTAATTGTTCTTGTTCATTTTGTGAAGATTCTATAAAGGGTGAAATCGGTTCAAAACTCATCAAATTGATTTTTGGTGTTTTGATTTCTGTTTGATTATATTCGTTTGTCGTATGCAATGTTGTTTCCGGTGTGTTGGAAACTTGTGCAGTTAATTCATTTTTTATTGGGATTGTATATTGGAAAGTAAATTTAATAGAATTTTTCCTTGTTTGATTCAATATACTACTATTCTGATAAACTGATTCTTGAAATATCTGTTTTACGTTGGATACGTGGCATGTGTCTTTGTCAAAAACTATCTCATTGTCGTATACTGAAACGCCATTGATATCTATGACTAGATGTGGATTCTTGAACAATCTATCATCATAATTTTTCACTCGAAGTGGAAGTATTTCATCAAATAAAATGAATTTTCTTGTGGCTAGTTGTGTGTCTTCAAATAACAGTAGATCCACATCATTACTTTTCTGTCTGCCACTCATCACACCCGCTTTCTGACTGATCGCCGTTTAATATTTGGATTTTACACTTTTTTCAATTGTTGAGATTTAAATATTTGCCATATAACAAATCTCTATTACATATAGTAAACATCAAATAATATTTTTTCAATTCTTTCTTAACTTACAGCTTGTGATGAACAGAAAAAAAAAAAAAAAAATTTGGAAAAAAAAAAAACGAAAACGCAAAAGTAGTCATCTTTTTAAAAAAAATGTAAAAAGCTTAAATCGGTTGAAGATAATTCCACAAAACTATCAATAAGATATCAATAAATGAGGTTATTCTCTTTCTTTATATACAGGTTATACAAATATCCTACAATGTTTTGTTTATCGTTCTTTCAAATATAAATCATCTGACCAACTTCATTATATCCAATCTTTCTATCTTTCTTACTATCACGATTACCAGCACCATATCTAAAACCAACATGACCTACTTTAGCATCAATGAATTTGAAAACGGATTTTTCACCTTTGTATTTTGTACCCATGATGATTTTCTTCCCTCTGTTCTTGTTGCTATTACTAATATTATTGCTTGATTGAGATTGTTCAGCTAATTTTTTCAAAGTGGATTCTGCAGGAGCTAATTTCAAAACGTTTGCAGCATCTAATGGACCAAAAGGTTGGGATTCTGCTAAAACCATGAATCTTGAATATTTTGTATTTTCTGGAATTGGAATTTCTTGTAAATTTTCTGCATCAAATTCTGCATCATACAATGGGAACATTTTTGATAAACTGCTATGGTAATTGTTCAACTGTTTTGAAATAGAGTTTGTCTTTTCCCAGTTCTTTTCAATTGACATTAATTTGACAATAGCTTCTAAACGTGGAACTTTAATTTTCAATTTTTGTGAAACAATTGAAGGATCCGATTTATTAACAACAATTGTTTCATAAATATAATTTTTCAAATTATCAGTAATCAGAGTGTTTGTTTTACAAAAAGGATTCAATGGGAATGGAGTCATTGCAGTTTTATTGTCAGTTAATTTGAAATTTTCATTTTTAGAATTTTCAATAACTTTTTGCAATTCTTCCTCGGTATTAACACTTCTAGCACCTCTTGGAATAAAAGACGGCATCAATTTTCTTGAATCAATCTTAGTGGAAGTTAAAACTTGTCCATTCTTCGGATCTCTTAATGCCATACCTTTCTCAACTGATGGAACAATATATTTTGGAACATTATTTGTTGGTGCTTGGTAATATTTGTTAAAAATGTATTCACCTTTGTAATTTTTTGGTCCAAGAAACTGTCTCATTGCATATTTAAGATTGGTATCTGATTTCATACTTCTTTTCTTTGGTAAGAATTTGAATTTATATGTTGGATATTTGATTCTTTTAGAGATATTTCTCACTTGCTGAACTTGTTGGAGTTGAGAATTACATGATATTATTCCTGTTCCTCCTACAAAGGCACCCTTGGTTGAATGGCTTATCATTATGTATCTTTTTTTGTTGGTGGTATTCTCTAGTTGCTGTTTGTAATTTTTTTTAATCATCAATGGGTTTATAATAAATTCTATCTGATTTGGGTTCGCAAAAGAAGACAGACGAAAGACGAGGAAGTCGAATTGGTGAAATTTGCGAAAAATAAAATAAAATAAAATAAAATAATCAAGATTTCGTATTTAATGATATTGTTTTAAATATCTTCAAATACCGAAATATTTAAAAAGTAAATGTTTCGGAAAACTTTGATATGCCGAATTTTACTACGAAATTTGAAAAAAAAAAAACAAAAATAATAGAAAAATTTATTCCATACCAAAAAAAAAAAAAATATATATTAATCAATCAACTAATCAATTAAACGGTTAATTACTACTTAATAATTATGTATAAAATTGAATTCATCTTTAAACTATTATCAGTATAAGAAGAAAGTTTAGTTATCCAAGACACATTTAACTTTATAACTAATTGAATTGGTTTTTGATATTCAAAATTATCAATATCAGATACAAGAATAAAAAAAAAAAAAGGAAAAGAGTAAATATTAAAACGAATAATAGTCTACAGCGGCAAGGTGATAAAAAAAAAAAATTCTTATAAAGGTATAAGTCATAAAGTAACCTGAAAAAAACATAAAAAAGAAATGAATACATATGCTAATAGTCGACTGCCGTCTGGACAGACCGGCTCTACAAAATCGCCTGAAACACATAGGGCTGTAAGTTCCGATGGCAGTAGCAATGGTAGTAGTAGTAAAGCAACCGATACGAAAAGTAGATCTAGTGGAGTCAGTAGCAGTACAATGACACAATCAAGAAGTATATACAACCAATCTGTGAACGAAGCGTACACCAATGTTTTAAAAGATAGGAACGTTTCAGATCATTTTTATTCAAAGCATTTAAATTATTCACAAAAAAAACAGAAAAGAATAATATCATTACCAAATATACCTCAAAAACAGGAAACAGACATCAATAATGATAATGAGATCAATGAAAATCAAAATAGTTTGTTAATTGAGAAAATTGGTGATGATAATGAGTTATCACCTATTATTTTACATAATGAACTGCGAAACAACACGAATAATCAAGATGAGAATAATTTTTATGAAAAAATGCATTCAAGTAGAGATAAGGAACAAAAGCAGGATAATAATGATTATATATCAATTCGACCTGATGATAACGGCGCAGAAAATGAAGCAGAAGATGATGAAGATTTTGACTATGATTCAGAAGATTATTATGATGACACTGATAATGAAGTTGATGATGATATTGACAATAATGTAAATGTAAATGTCCAGAGAAAATGGAAATTAAGATGGGGAAGAATAGGAGTTTTATTGATTTTTTTTCTCACTGGATTATCATATTTTTTAATGCACATACTCAATATTAATGATCAACTTAAAGAATTATATCAAAATAGATTAGAGACAGATAAAACAGTATCTGTTATATTAGAACAAGTTGAAAATCAAATTAAAAACAAATTTAAAAATTATGCATCTAATCATCAATCTCCTATCATTAATACACCTGTCATTAATGTCACAGATATCCAATTAAAGATATATTCACAAATTGAACAAAATTTATTTAATAAATTGGATGATTTTTTACCCTTGGAGATTCCTGTAATCATTAAAAAACAAAATCATAATAATAGCGATGATAAATTATTATTATTACCTGAATTTGGTGATTTTTTAAAAGAAACTGTTTTTTCTAATATTTATGGAAATAATGACACAACTACTGTTAAAAATATTTTTGATGATGAAAATTTAAAATATAATATGAATGAATACATTAAAGAGATTTTATTAAAAGAGTATCAATTTGTTGATAAAGAATTTTTCTTGAATGAATTGTATAAAAATATTGAAGATGTTAAAAATATGATAGCGATGGGGAATAATAAAATTAATCAATTGAAAGTAGAAGTTTCAGAAAATACTGATAGTAATAATGAATATTATATTAGACAGTTAATCAAAGAGGAATTTTTAAAAGAACTTGAAAAAAAAACTTTATATGATTCAAATCAATTTATCAAAATATCATCTTTGCAAAATCATAACCAAAATCAAAATCGAAATTCCAAATATGTCATTAATAATGATTTGAATTATGCAACTTTCTCAACAGGAACTAGAATAATAAATCATCTATGTTCTAAAACATTTCATGGATTAATTGATAAGGGTGTTTATTCAAATGAAATTGAACCAATTGAACTTTTAAACGATTTTGATTATTCTCAAAGTACTGATAATCAAGAAAATCATTTCATGACAAGTAGTAATTATTATTGGCTTTGTGATATTTCTTCTTCGACAAAGGGGAATAAGAATAATCAATTATGTCAATGGACTATTAGATTCAAACAACCGATTTATTTACTAGGCATTAAATATCAACATGGTCGTTTCAAAAATAATTTAAGTTTGATGAACTCATCACCTAAAAAAATTTCATTATTTGTAAAATTTCAAAAATCAGATAATTATAAACATTTGATAAAACAGTTTGGTAACAGCAATAATATCATAATGAAATTACCCAATGATAAATCATTTTTAAAGATATCAGAATTAAATTATAATATAAATGATAATTTCAAGACAACTCAACAATTTAATTTACCAAGATGGTTTATAGAGTTGAAACCATTGATTAAAAGTATAAGCTTTGTAGTTGATGGCAATTATGGGAATCCCTACTTTGTTGCGTTGAATAGATTTATTGTTAATGGTATTACTCCATATGATTTAGAATTGATAGGAGATCAGACAGATAATAATGGTAATAATAACAAAGAAAATTATAATCAATATGATTTAAAAGACGATCCTGCATCCCAACACCACCATCAATCGAATCCGCCAAGTTTTGGAGATGACGATGAGATTTAAATAAACTAATTAAACGTGATCTAATGTAATACCTATTTAAAAAATTTACTCATTTTAAAATTTTTATTTATTTTAATTTTAATAATTAAGCGCTATATAAAAAAACCCACGTGTGTATTTATAATTTTAATAGTTAAGTAGTATTACAACCAACAACCAACAATGAAAATCCGAACAACCAAAAAGATACGAAAACAGAAAACAGAGAAAGAAAAAAAAAAGGATTATATAAACAAAATACCAAGAAAAGTAGTAAAAAAAAAAAATTAATTAAAATTATTCCCTTAGATAAAGAAAGGACTGCTTATCATATTTAAAGGTGAATAGATTGTTTTATTATAATTAATAGTAAAGATAGTACAACCCAAAACCAGTCAAGACAACACTTCAACACAAAAATAAAACAATGGTTCAGTTTGGAGAACTATTGAAAAGATCTTTGATCAAAGAATATTCGTATTATTACATTTCATATAATGATATGAAAGCTGAATTAGAAGAAGGTTTACATAAAAACAATGGAGTATGGTCTCAAGATTTAGAAACTCAATTTCTAGAAGGTTTGGAACTTGAGCTAGACAAAGTTTTCATGTTTAGTAAAGTCAAACACAACGAAGTTATGAGAAGAGTTAAAGATGCTTCTCAACAAGTTAAAGTTGCTGTTAGATCTTTGGATTCAAATACTCCTGCTAGTGAATTAGATTTTGATATTTTAGAACAAGAATTAAGTGATATTATTGCAGACGTTCATGATTTAGCAAAATTTGCAAGATTAAACTATACCGGTTTCCAAAAAATATTGAAAAAACATGATAAAGTAACTAAAAAATTTATTTTGAAACCAATTTTTCAAGTTAGATTAGATGCAAAACCTTTCTTTAAAGAAAATTATGATGAATTGGTTATTAAAATTTCAGAATTGTATGATTTAGTTAGAACAAGAGGTCATCCAATTAGTGGTGATTCTTCTGCAGGTGGTAAACAACAAAATTTTGTTAGACAAACTACAAAGTACTGGGTTCATCCAGATAATATTACAGAAGTTAAATTAATTATCTTGAAACATTTGCCAGTTTTAGTTTTTAATACAAATAAAGAATTTGAACAAGATGATATGGCAATCACCTCAATTTATTACGATAATCCAAATATGGATTTATATTATGGTAGATTAAGAAAAGATGAAGGTGCAGAAGCTCATAGATTAAGATGGTATGGTAGTATGGGAAGTGATACAATTTTTGTTGAAAGAAAAACTCATAGAGAAGATTGGACTGGTGAAAAATCTGTTAAAGCAAGATTTGCAGTTAAAGAAAGACATGTTAATGATTTTATGAAAGGTTCATATACTGTCGAACAAGCTTTTACCAAAATGCGCAAAGAGGGTAAAAAATCTTTAAAAGAAATTGAAAGTTTAGAAGCATTAGCAACAGAAATTCAATACACCGTTTTGAAAAAAAAATTAAGACCTTGTATGAGATCTTTCTATCACAGAACTGCTTACCAATTACCAGGTGATGCGAGAGTTAGATGTTCTTTAGATACAGAATTAACAATGGTCAGAGAAGATAATTTCGATGGAAATGATAGAACTAATGGGAACTGGAGAAGAATGGATATTGGTGTTGATTGGCCATTTAAACAACTACCTGCAAAAGATGTAGAAAGGTTCCCATATGCTATCTTGGAAGTTAAATTACAAACTCAATTAGGCCAAGAACCTGCCGAATGGATTAAAGATTTGGTTAGATCTCATTTGGTAGAACCAGTTCCAAAATTTTCTAAATTTTTACACGGTTGTGCTACCTTATTACCAGAAAAAGTTGATTCTATTCCTTATTGGTTACCACAAATGGATGTTGATATTAAAAAAGAATCAATTCCAAATTCCATTAATATAACAAGACCAGATAGAGGTATAGAAAGTGACGAAGATGATGAAGAAGATGATGGGTTTAATTCTCATTTCAATACTGAATCCTCTACTGCAAACTTGTTAGATATTGAAGAACAAATTGGGTACGGATCTATCGCTGCTCAACAACATAGAGCCAATACTGCACAAGTTATTCAAGGTCAATCTCCAAATGCCGCATACATCAACTCCAAGATCAGACATTCTACAAACCCAGTTTCTAAGATGCTTTACAAAGCTTACAAATCATTTGATCACTACATGTATGGGGACCAAATAACAAAAGTTGCATCGGGAACTGTTTTCGATACACAAATCCAAGCACCACCGGGTAAAACCATTTGTGTTCCAATTAGAGTAGAACCAAAAGTTTATTTTGCCACAGAAAGAACATTCTTATCGTGGATCAGTATAGGTTTGATTCTAGGAGGTGTCTCTACTACAATGGCCACCTACGGTACACAAACCACAATGATTGCATCTATTGGGTTTTTTGCTACCGCTTTGGTTACCATCTTGTACTCCACATATGTTTACTGCACAAGAGTCGTCAACATTAGATTGAAGAGACTTGTAGATTACGAAGACAAACTGGGACCAAGATTGGTTTGTGTCTTTTTGATGATGAGTATCTTATTCAGTTACTTTGTCAACTACGTTTGAGGATTCTTTGTAACATTAATAACAGTATTGAACACCAGAAGCCAATAAATAACAATAACATTAATAATAATAATAACATTGATAATAATAGTAATAATAATAATAATAATAATAGAATCATATGTAAACTTATAAAAAAACATCTTTATTAAGGTTGTATATTTTGATACTCTTTTCAAATAATTCTTGCAGCACGTGTCGCGTGTCTTAAAGCCTCCGAATCAAAAAAAGACTTTTTACAGATAATAAATATTGCAATGTAGATCAATAATCAAAGATGCACCGCAAAAATATATAAAAGCTCTCAGGTAGGAACTACAGTCGATTGTACGTAAGTGTGTGTGTGTGTTTTTAAAAAATAACTCAAGACAAAAAGGTACAAAGCCATCACTATTGATGTCACAGACAGTGCGAAAAGTAACTGAATTTTCAACTTTGGAATCACAGAAGGAGAATGTTACCAGTCTCAGACAGGGAAGGTCTGCAGCACAGTTGAGTGAAAGGTTCAACACAAGTGCCCACGAGCTGACACGCCAGAGATTTGTTTTTGAAAAACAGATCATCGAGGAGTTAGACTCCGTTGACGATCCCTTGGAGATATACTTGAACTACATCGACTGGATCAAAGACAACTATCCACAAGGTGTGACAACAAAGAGCAGTGGGATGCTAGAGCTTTTGGAGCGGTGCTTGCGCTATTTTGAGGCAGACGAGTTGTACCTGAACGATCCTAGATACGTCAAGTTGTGGATCTGGTACATTGAGATTTTTTATCCACACTTAGAAGAAAAAAGGGAAAAGTTCAAATATATGCTGCGACAACGCATTGGCTCGAAGCTTGCCATATTTTATGAAACTTTCAGCAACGTTTTGTGGAATTTACAGTACTACGATGAAGCAATCGGGATATTAGCTGATGGCATTGCTGCAAATTGCAGACCATTGAAAAGAATTAAAAACAATTATACCGTTTTTAAAGAAGAACATACTAAGCTTAAGTTTCTAAAGCAGGAAACCCACTCAGACATAGGTATGAGTGAAACCGTTTTGGGGCATACGAGAGAAAATATTGCTACAAATAAAGAAACACGCGCAACTCCGCTCGAAGCCCAAGAAACAACCACTAAAAAGCTGCAGATTTTCAGCGATGAAAGCGATCATATTCTAACTGAGCCAACCATTAACACCAACAAGTTTGAGTACAACAAAAACGGCATGTTCCCAGGCAAAAAAGAATCAAGGAAGGAAAATGAGAAACCTATTGAATCACTTATTGCAGGGACATCTTTAAAACCCTTGATTGATATGGGCACTCGACACAAAAATCAGGTACGAGACTTAGAACAACATCAAAAATCAAAAATTTCAGTGTTTAACGATCTACGACAAACAAGAGAGCCTGTTTACAAGACCATTGTTGTTCCTGGCGCAAAACCAGAAAAAATACATGTAAACTATGCCTTAGTGCATCCCTCAGTCAACGAAGAATTGTGTTTTGAAGAGATTCTGGCCAGAAAAAGACATCTTGTCAAGAAGATCCATAACCCACATAAAAAGAGAAAAATACTACAAGAAAAAATGATATCTCAAACAACAACTCTTCCATTGAATGATGAGACAGTTCATCTAAACTCACCTTTCAAGTCAAAATTAGAAAACATGCAAACTTCGACTCAGGGTCTTCTAGCTTCTCCCACTGTAACAATGTTTTCAAAAAACGCAATGAGTGAGATTTACTCAATGTTTAACCAGCCAGGACTGGCAAAGCAAAGCGATATCTTATCAGTGCCCAAGCAAGAAGAAGACAACACTGAAAGAAGATTTGATGTGTTTGAAAATTTCAACCAAGATTTCACAAAACCAATTGATGATCTAACAGAAATTAAAACGAATGCACAGAGCATTGGGCTACAAAATTCAAACGGAAAACTTTCTAATATATACACGTCGCCAGTTAAAAGAATAGCAGATTTTAGAAACTCGTTGTCTCCTTTCAAAAAAGTAAACATTACACCATCATCTTTGAAAAATAACACTTCAATCAGCTCTAGAACAATCAAGATCAATATTGTGGCTGATCCTCTTAATGATTCGTTCCGCCAGCATCTACTCAGCTTAACAAAACCACTAACTGATTACGGGTCTTTCCATCAGTACAACTGTGACTTGAAAATGAGTGGCCAACTAAGTCGTAGCAACAAAACTAAAAAACTCGACAACAAAAACCCAATTATAAAATTTCAAAAGACTGATGAATTCTATTGTATTAAAGGTGAATTAGGTAGAGGTGGCTTTGCTACAGTTTATTTGGCTGAAAGTGGAGATGGTCTGTTAAAAGCTTTAAAGGTGGAAAAACCTTCCAATAAATGGGAATTTTACATTTTGCAGCAAATAAAGAAAAGATTGACTAACCATGATACGGTTTTGAAAAGCATTATTTTAGTGGACTCTTTGCATTGTTTTGATGATGAGAGTTATTTAGTTTTGAACTACATTAGCCAGGGGACCATTCTAGATTTGGTAAATCTTGCTCGTGGCACAGATCGTGCTCAAAGTTTTGACGAACAACTTACAATTTTTTTCACCATCGAAATCATCAAAGTCTTGGAACATCTTCACGATGTTGGAATTATACATGGTGATTTGAAACCAGATAATTGTATGGTACGCTTTGAACCATTGGAAAGGGGTTCTCTTGGCGATTACAACAGTGATGGTTTGTATAATTGGAACAAAAAGGGTATCTACTTGATTGATTTTGGTAGATCACTTGATTTAACAATTCTTCCAAAGCCTACGAAATTTATGGCAAATTGGAATTGTGATAATCAAGATTGTTCAGAGATGAGAGAGGAAAAGCCGTGGAGTTACGAAGCCGATTACTATGGTTTGGCTGGGATTGTGCACTGTATGTTATTTGGTGAGTTTATCAAAACAACAAAAGCTGGTGGGAAATACGTTCTTGTGAATAGACTAAAAAGATACTGGCAGAAGAATCTTTGGGAAGAGTTTTTTGATATTTTATTAAACAGTGGCAGGTATGAAGATTTGCAAAATAACAAGTCATTGCCTATTACAAATATTTTAAGAGAGCAGCGGATTAAGTTGGAAACTTATTTGCAAGAAAATCAACATTCCTCTAAATTGCAAAATATTATACATGGATTAGAAAGAGAAATCAGTAGATAGACTATATAAAATATATATCACCAAAGTTTGTTATTTTTTTTTTCACTGTTTTCACTCTTGTCTTCTGACACCACTAACGATATCATCGACTCTTAACAATAAACAAGCACTCTCGATAGCAGTTTTAATACTTTGTTGTTTAATGACTTCTGGTTCCCAAATACCGTATTCGACCATATCAACAACTTTCCCCATTTCACCATCGATCCCCGTAGTATGTAAACCTTGAGCGTGTTTAGCTCTTAGTTGAGATAAAATTCTGATTGGGTTACCACCTGCGTTTTGAATTAGTGTTCTTGGAATACATTCCATGGCATCTGCCACAGCTTGATATGGCCATTGCTGGATACCTTGTACTTGTTTAGCTTTTTCACTTAATTTCACGGAAACAGCCATTTCTGTGGCACCACCACCTGGAGATAAAGAGGGAGATAGCATAACGTTTCTAGTAACCGCTAAGGCATCTTGTAAATTTCTTTCAATTTCGTTTAAAATGTCTTTTGAACCACCTCTTAAAAGAATCGAACATGCTTTTGGATTTGATGATTTATGTAAAAAGGTGAAATATTCATCACCAATTAATTCAATTTTGAATTCTTTACAATTGGTACCAATATCAGACTCTTTCAAATCTTCAATTCTATTAACAATTTGAGCACCTGTAACTTTACTCAATCTGTTGTTATCGGATTTTTTAACTCTTCTCAACACAGAGCATCCTCCTTTTAATAAATAATGTTGAGCTAAATCAGAAACACCCTTCTCAGTAATAATGACATTTGGATTTAATTGTAATAATTGTTCACACATATTTTTAATTTGTTCTTCTTCAATTTGTAAAATTCTATTCCAGTCATTTTCATTTGTAATTTCTATATTAGTTTGAGATTCACCCTTTTTATATTCTAATGGACAATCTAGCAAGACAACTCTTGGATTTTCAATAAATCTTTTCATTTTTGGATGAACAATATCTTTATTCAAAACACACCCATCAATAATTTTAGAGTCCTCTACAACTTCACCACCCGGAATTTTTTCAATTCTAATCAATCTTTTAATATCAATATCACCTTGTTCATCTCCGTTTTTAATTATTCTTACAGAGTGTAAAGCCAAATCGCACATTTTTTCACTCCAATGAGCAATATATTTAGTGTTGATGGATGCTTTGATCAATTCGTTCATAGCTTTGTCGTTATCTAAATCAATTGGTTTAGAAACTTCATCAATAATTTCCAATGCATCAGATAAGGCTTGTTTTAATGCTTGAATGATGATGACTGGATGAATATTTTTTTCAATCAAGTATGGAGCACACTGTGTTAAAATTTCACCTGCCAAAATAATGACAGAGGTGGTACCATCACCAACTTCTTCATCTTGAGTTCTTGACAATTCCATCATGGATTTTGCAGCTGGGTGAGCAACATCGATTTCTCTCAAAATAGCATGACCGTCATTGGTTAAAACTAATCCACCCATTGGGTCCAACAACATTTTCAACATTGCCTTTGGTCCCAAACAGGTCTTGATGATATCAGAAACAGCTTTGGCAGCAGTAATGTTGGAGATCTGGGCCTGATGACCAATGGTTCTTTCCTGAGGAGCATTCATATACACAACTGGAGCTTGCATTTTTTTTCTTGTTGTTTTGGACGGTGGCGCTTCTGTTTGGTTTTTTTATATGTCTTTAATGAACGCCCCAGGGCAGTCACACACTCTCACACACACAAATACACATTGCAAAGGTAATGACGAATCGATGTCGGTAATGAAGAGAAAATTTTGAAAAATACAAAACCGTTACCCGCTTGCTTTTGTCAGACTTTCTAAGCAAACTATTTGACAGGGTAACGCATTGGCACCATTGGGAGTACTACAATTTACTATATATATTACACAACCGAGACCAATTTATTCATATATATATATATATGTTTGTATATAAGCATCTTATAGCCGTCTCTCCATTTGCTCAATTTACAATGCTCAAAATTTCATTGATTTCAGTCTCACTAAATCTGTTGTCACATTCTTCAACCATACTGAACATATGTACCAAGTTGTTTGGCATAGAGTTTAATAGTTGTAGTTTCTCAAATTTGAAAAGTTGGTACTGATTCAGTTTCAATAGCTTTTCGCTAAACTCTTTATCGTCCAATTGGCAGACTTTGTTTTCGCTGTGTGACCCTGACATGTTGACATCGGCGTCTGCATCGGCTGCGTTGCTGGCTGAGTTTTTGTCTATTTTAATGTACTCTAGTAAGTCTTTTGATATTTGATTGTAATTGAAAGGGTTGGCTCTGTATGTTTTTTTGTTGTTTTTACCATTTTTATTGTTTTCCTCTTGTTGTTCGTTGAAAAACTTGTAGACCTCGTAATCGGACAAAAATGAATCTCTAATATTTTCAACTTTCATGATTTATGTATGTTTTTGGTATTTACCTTATTTATATGGGCTTTACTCTCTCTCTTTTAATATTTCACAAATGTAGTGATGATTCACATCTCATCAAGCTTGTTTCTTTTTTCTTTTGCGTTTATTCGGACTTTGAATGGTCCAGTACACGTGATTACTTGAAAGTAATTGATTAAAACCAAAAAAAAAAAAACCAAGAAAAAAGACAGAGTAACACTAAAGATCCATATAGAAGCTCTATAAATACGTTTTAAATTTATACATATACGTTACAAATCAAACTAAAGTAAAAAACTTAATAGTGAAGACAGCAGCAATCCAACTGACATCTTTTTAATGGATGGTAAACCGTTATTTTCAGCAGTGTGTGTTGCAGAACTACTGGCTGAACTACTAGTCTTAATGGTTGCAGTAGTCAACGACGTGCTGTTATTTTGATTTAGTGTGTATGATGAAAATGCAATGTGAGAATATGAAGATCCGGTAGAGCTAGATAGTGCAGAGGTGATAGGATTGGTTTCACTTGAGCCTGTGGAGGAACCAGGAGATGAAGTTGTTGATGAACTTTCAGTGGCACTAGCGGATAAAGTGGTAGTGGAATGGAAAGAATTTGCGGAAGAACTGGCAGAGGAACTGGCAGAGAAACTGGCAGAGAAACTGGCAGAGGAACTGGCAGAGGAACTGGCAGAGGAACTGGCAGAGGAACTGGCAGAGGAACTGGCAGAGGAACTAGCAGAAGAACTGGCAGAAGAACTAGCAGAGGAACTGGCAGAAGAACTGGCAGAAGAGGTAATCGAAGAACTGGCAGAAGAACCATCCCAGGAAGCAACGGCTTCTTGGATTCTACCGTTTACAGACCCACCTGAAACTTTTAGTGAGTCCCAACTTCCGGTAGTACCTGAATAAGTGTATGAAGACCCACTACTGTAATCGGCAATTCTCAAAGATTTGACGTTCATGGTGAATGGAGCTTTTGTATAATCTGTAGCACCACCAGCCCACTGTATTGTTCCATCAGAGTTGGTAGAATCACCACCTGCCCAAACCCCCATATACACGGACATTGGTGATTGTGGGTATCCTGAACTTGTATTGTTTGACAATGTTCTTACTAACACGTCATCTATATACCACTTTGTTTCTGCCACACTCCAGTCCAAAGTATAGTTGTGGAACCCGTTGGTTGGGTCTCCGCTTACAGCATTGTATTGACCTCTATCGTATGTTGTTGTATCGCCTTTGGAAAAAAAATTGGTTTGTACATTAGAAGAATCTCCTCCAAGCCATTCCCAATCAATTTCATCTAAATCATCACTTTGCAAATATATAGTGGAAACAATTCCAGTTCCAGGTGCAGCTTTAGCAATAATTTCCATACGCCCAAACATGATATAGAATTTTGATTTCAATGAAGGATTATCAAATCTTTCAGCTAAAGTTAAACTCAGACCATCATCAGAGTATCCAATAGTACCTGTTCCACTGTAATTTTCAAAATATGAAGATGATTTAGATTCACTTGAAAAATCAAGCTCGATATTGGAATTTAAACCTGTGTCACTAGGACATGACGATTCTTTTAAAGGATTACAACTGGTCAAATATGCACTTTGAACAGATGGAATTAACGATGATAAAAGTAGTACTAAACTGGCCGAGCTACAAATATTTGGTCTTGTCATTTTTTTTTGATGTTTTTTTGATGTTCCTTAGTTCATAGTTTTCAAAGAAGTATTAATATTGATAAAAAATCATGTTCAACATTGAGCTTGTGAAGCACATCATCAATCAAAATGTACCTCAACCCATTATCTCTTTCTATATATATATATCTATATATATATACGCATGCTGAATCAAATTGATGAAACCCCAATAAGTCTATCATCAAACACGAGATGCTGGTTTCTATAAACCTATACACTTCTAATTATAACTTTCGAGAAAAAAAAACATGACATACATCACATCGCTTCTGATCAAAATAAAAACCAAACCCAGCAAGACATCTATTTAAAGATTAATTCCTAAATCTGAAACTATTTAATCATTACTTATTTTAAAAATATACTCGAAAGAAAATTCTAAATATAGAACTACATCGATTGACACTTCTCTTTAGTTCCTTTTTACTGTGTTCTAAAACCAGCAAAAAAAAAAAAAAAAAAAGAAAAAAGAAGAACAACGCGTTCCTGATTCTACTTTTTGTACATTCCTTTCCAAATCCATCACTCTCTGCGGAATTTCACCAGTTTTTCACTGCCGTTTCATTTTTTTTGTTTTTCATTTTTTTATTTCAAACTTTTAAGATTCAGGAAGGTCTGGTCTTTTTGTTATTATTCTACTATATGCCATATACACACCTAGATTTCAAGAAAATTACGGTAAAAAAAAAACCAAAAAAGATAACCTTAATATCATATACAGAATAAACGTTTCGGGCAGTAGATGTAAAGTCGGGGTTGCTATCTTTTTTCTTTTTTTTTTTCTTTTTGTTAGAAAAATTATATACACGTTATCCGAGGAACTTGTCCGAACAACTCTTTAAAACATAAGACTTACTGCTTTTTATGATGAATAACCAAAAAAGAAACTGTTCACTCGACTAAAACTATGAAAATATTCACAACCAAATATTTAAAGACTTGAAAAGACAAAAAATTAAAAAAAAGACCAATGTCAGTAGAGTACTTTTACTCTAATGGATTCAGACATTTGAAACCTTTTTACAAATTGCGGAAAACTACTGTTAAAGGTAGATGGTTTAATAGAACACTTTTGGAAATACTAAGCGATGAGTTCAAATCTAATTCAGAAATTCCCGAAGCCAACGAGTCAAAACATTTGAGAGTCATTGAAAAGGGGAACTACTACATACACAGCCATTTGACTGTGGAAGAACAACAGCTCTTGGGAATGCCCGTAAAAGTCATTTCTTCAACAACAGATATTTTGCATTACAAACTTAAACACAATGATGTTTTTTTCAATAAACTACATAAGCATGAACCAGCAGTAAAACAGTGGTGTCACGAAGAAATCACTAATGAGAATCTTATTGCCGGAATTGAAATTGTTCATGAAGATGATGACTACTTGGTGATCAACAAACCTCCCGGTATTCCTATTCATCCTACATCAAACTATTATGACAATACTCTTGTTCAAATTCTATCACATGCTAGAGGTGGGAAAGATTTTCACCCCTGTTACAGATTAGATAAAATCACTTCTGGACTGATCATTATGGGTAAAAACTCCAAAGCAGCATCTAACTTCCAAGCAAAGATTAGAGAAAAAAGTGTCAACAAATTTTATCTTGCTAAAGTGAAGGGAAGATTTCGTGGTATTCCCCTTGGATTATCGATTTTAAATGATAAGGAACGATTAGAAAGTAATGAAATGTGGGCTGATAAATCAAATGTTACTATTGCCAACTCTCCAATTTACGTTATAGATCCAAAAAAATCATACCCACATGGATTATCTGAACCAAAAGAGGCAGAAACTTGGTTTCAATTATTACACTACTCGGAAAAACTCGATGAATCAATCGTTCTTTGTAAACCTATAACAGGTAGAACACATCAGATTAGAATACATTTGCTGAGATTAGGGAATCCCATTGTAAAAGATATTTTTTATGATCCACAGGTTTGTTTGTACCCTGAAAGATGTGATTTTTATTACAAATATCATGATTATAATGATCATTTAATTTTCGAAGATGCTAAAAGAGAAAAATTCATGGAATTAATGCAAGAATTTGATAGAAAACAATTGGAAAGAGGCAAAGAAGACACATATTGTTTAGAATGTGGTTCTGTAATATATAACGATCCTGATATTGATGAAATGTCACTTTTCTTACACGCATTTAAATATTATACAGACGATGGTGAATATTCATTTCAATGCTCAATTCCAGAATGGGCCCAGATATAAATGTGTGAATGTTGGAGTTAATATATATATGTTTGTATAAAAATATGAAGTGTACTAGAATTACCAACCAATAGCTGATCTGCAAACTGGTCTAAACACACGTAGTTTCCCTAAAGCCATATCTTTCAAATAGTAAGTCATTGGAACAACAGTATTGCCATCATGAATGATAACTTTGAATTCGCCCTTGCTTGCATCAAATTGCTTGATTATACTACTCTTTGGAACACTTGTACCAATAATTTTCTGTGGATACACTATGGAACCTGTTTCATCACGGAATTTTGCATCTTTCAAAACTAAAATGTCACCAGGTAAAATATCAGTTCTTAAATCACTGTTACCGCCTGTTGCTGATGGTTCAAATTTGAAAACTATGATACCATAAGTTCTGTTACCAATTACACGAACACACCCGCATTGGGACATAACATTTTTAACAAAGCTGACATTTTCGTCTATATTCGTTGAAACAAAGACACTTCCCCGCTCCAAAATATTCAATCTTGTGGAATCGTTTTGTTGTGATCTAATAGATTGTTCTTTAGGTGTAAAAGACTCATCAAAACTTATAACTTTATGGTCATTGAAAACAACAGTTAGCATCAATTGAGAAAAATCTTCAAACAAAACATAAAATGTCTTGACGTATATTTGAGAAATAGATCTTTGTCTCACAATTTGTTCATCAACCTCATAAATGTACTTATACTTGCTGTTTTTGATAACACCTTGTGGCAAACCAGGTTGTTTATACCATTCGCTAACAGAGCTAAAATCAACAACTGGTTTTGTGTTGTTAACAACAGGCTTTTCTTGACTTGTGTTCGGGGCTTTTCCTGGCAGGTTTGTTGGTGCAGTTTTTTCTTGGCTCTCAGAAAAAAGTTGTGGTGATTTATTGGAAACATTTTCAGAAACATTAGCACCGGGGATGGCAGCTGAAGAAGGTGTGGATGAAACAGCTGACACAACTGGAGAAGCTGAAATCGGCGACGCACCTGAGAGTTCTGATTTTTTTGAAGGTGGTGCAGACACTGGTGGAAGAGGAGGTGCGCCTTTTGGATGGCTTATATGGGTACCAGGTACGTCTGGAACAGATGGTGCAGTAAATAAAGCTGGTATGGAAGGCAGATCTTGAACATCTTCAGCACCTAAAGCAACTGGTGCAGGTGGGATGGACATTTTAGGTAATGGAGGAGGTGCTTCTTTTGTTGAGTTTGTTTTCAAAGTCTTTGCCGGTGACAAATCTTCATCCCGTGGGGCCGTTTCCCTCAAATCAACCGGAGATGACGGCGCAGAGTAATCTTTGGCAACAGGAACGATTGGAGGTAAAGGAGGTATTTTTGATTCTGGGCTCAATTGGCTCGACTCCTTAGAAGAAAGATCATTAGATGAAAAACGTTCCAATGTTGGGCTTACAGTAGTTGGTAAAGCTGGAGCAGATGTAGATGGAATTGATGGAGACAAAATTTCCTTTTCCCCGCTTGAAGTTAGCGACTGACGAGAAATTCTGGTTTCCAATGGAGTAATGTTAGCTTTACGAGAAAAACTGGTTGCCTTTTCAGAAGCCTCAGGAATCATGGATGTTTCTGCCTTTGACTTGTTAGTATTTGTGAACTCTTTGTGAGCATTATTTGTGCCCAAAGTTGGAGAAACACCAGAAAACACAGAATAAGAGTGTTTGGTGGATGGCTCTTTTGTAGTGTCAAGTTTCAAAGTTTTTTCTCTTTTTTCAATTTCTGTAGGGTACTCATTTGCATCATTAAAATCAACAAAACTATCTCCGTCCTCGCTGGAAATATCATTTTCTTTTTTAACTTTCATTGGGGATGCAACATCTGTTGCATTGGCTAACAAATCAATTGATTTAGAGCGATAAACTTCCAGAACGTCACCGTAGGAATCAAAAGATTCTGATTTTGCAACCAATTTTGTTGGCAAACCGGTGGAATCACTTGCAGTTTTTGGCTCGTTCAAAACAGATTTTTCTTCAGATGGTTGAGCTACCTCTAAATTCCCAGTACTTTGTTTGTGTAAGCTTTTAATTATTTGTTGTTCAATGTTTTTCCCTTCAACTGGAGAACCAATAAATGGATTGAATTGTCTGACAGGGGTGATGTCGGCTGAGTCTTGGTCGTTTTTTTCAAAAGAGTTTACGGAAATGTATGTAGAAAGTCTTTTTTTTTGCTTTTCTGAAGGTGATGTTGTTTGAGCCCCACCAAATGGATTAAATCCTGCTGGACCAGCACCAAATCTCCCAGCACTGGATAACTTGGCCATTCTTTCCCTCAAAGCCAGTCTTCTCAGTTCCTCTTCGTCCTCTTCGTCCTCTTCTCCTTCTTCATCATCATCTTTTTTATCTTCATGCCCCTTTTCTTGGACTGCTGTTTCACCAGCGCTGGCTTCACTTTGGTGTTCCTTTTTGGTTGGATCTCTTACTTCTCCTTTTTCTTCCTCTTCTTTGGTATATATGGTATGTTTTTGATGAAACTCTTCCTTATCTTTGTCCAAACTAACCCCTTCACCAGTTTTAAAATTTTTAGATTCATCGTCATAACTATCCAAAAATTCCAGTTCTTCAGTATTGGCTTTCCCATGCAGTGAGCTATTTTTAGATAGTGTCTTCGACAAGCTATCCATGTCCGAAGTATCTTTTTTAGTTTTAGTCTCGTTCAATGCATTCAGAGCTTCTTGATCGTGTTGTTGTTGTTGCATCATAGTAGCAATTCTTTCCTTCAAAGAAACTTCAGGTTCGTATTGTTCCCTTTCTTGTGCTGAGTCATTCTTTGTTGTTTCGGCAGTGTCATTGACGCCTTCGTTTTGTTGTAGGAATTTACCCTTTTCAAGAACGGAATTTTTTGTTGTTGGAATTTCAACTTCTGTTTTGTAAGTATTCAATTTTTGATCATTCACAGGAGAAAACACTGGAACAGTTGGCATTTTCTTGATTGGAGTGTTGATTTTTTCTGTGACAACAGCTGCAGCAGTGGATGGGATAGATGGTTGCTTTGGCAAAACGGTTTCCTCTTTTGGCAGGATGTTTTTTGGCAAGACTGAATTTTTCCCCTCAGCATCACCTGAATGTTCCAAATCTACAGGTTTCCCAGTTGGTTTTTCCGAATTCTCATTAAATTCTTTTAGTGGGGTTTCACGATGTTTTTCCAAGTTTTCCTTGACACCTACATTATCAGTGGTCGTTGTAAAAAGCTTGACAAAATTCTTTGGGAAAATACCTTCTTTTATGGTATTACTAGTTGAATCTGTAAAGTGACCAGAGTACCATTCTTCGTCTTCTATACTATCAATTGTAATGACCTGATCGGCTTCAAATGGCAAATCGTCTTCATATTCTGAAGAGTACGGAAACAATGAAATAACTTTAAAAGGTGGTTCAAGTTTATCCATTCTTTCTAATTTTTTTTCTTTGTTGATATGGTTATTTTCGTTTGTTTGTTTGTTTAAGGAAGAAATGTTTCAAATCAAAGGGGGGGAAAACAGTGAGATTTATAATTGAAGAAAGAAAAAAAAAAATAAAAAAGAGATCAAGAGGGAAAAAAAAGTTTTAATTCAACAAGAATCAGCCACCAAAAGTCCGAATCCCGTGGAAACCATAAAAAAATAAAAAATAAAAAAAATGATAAAAAAGAACTATAATATCCGACTTTTCAAACCTATACCTATTGATAGGTGAAGTCGGTGAGAAGAAAGCGTTTGTTTACAAAGAGTTACAAATATATGTATGTATAGAATGATAAAAATGGTTAATAGTGGTAGTAGAAGTCGAAGATGTATACCACACATTGTCAAAAGCATTCAGTTTCAGCACAATCGCTACACTGCTTCGAAACCGGTAATTAAAAATGAGCAGAGGAAAGGGAAACTTGTGAAACTTGTGAAAAAACCCCAACTCAGAGATCAATTATATGTTCAAGACATACGAGAGAGTCCTGAAAACCGCATCAAAATACAAGAATTGCCCTTCATTCCATCAAAAAGTGTGTTTCAACAAATTCAATATGATCTTTCCAAAAATCATTTTAATGATAAATCATCAAACCAAAACATCAAACCAAAAAATATATCTGAATTACGAAATTTAGATACAATTTCTACAAAAAATGATTTTATTCAACTCTCTGATGATGAAAAATTTTGTTTCCCAGAACCTCTTCCTGAGGGTAGTCGCCGCAGTAGTAGTATCAAAGGATTAGTGGAAATAGCTGCTTATAAATTTTTGAAAAAAACATATAAAAATTCAGCATTTTCATTTTATAAATGCAAATATTTCCAATTATATTATTTCCCACCACAACATTATTTGAAACTTTTTTTCAAAAGTAGTGTTTGTATGCAATTACATATCAACACTTTATCATTTGTAAACGGCAACACTACAGGTACTATATATGAAGAAGAGCTCCATGAAAACAATATAAGGGAAGGTACAGAACTTTCTCAAAGACAATCGAGTTTTTTAAGATTGTCAAAAGGTGGGAACATACCTTCTCAACAAGCATTCCAAAGAACGAATACCAAAAAATATTACAAAAAATTACTGTATGATCATATTTTTTCTGAAACAGATAACAATAATAATAATAATAATGACAATAATAATAATACTGATAAAGAAATGAAAAAACCAACAAAAAAATTAGGATTATATCTCTTCTTTGTTTCTGTTGTTCCTGATAGTCATTTATTTAAAAATGAAGAGTATTGTAAATATATTAAAGAGGGATTGAATAAAATTGATGAATTGGATTGGAACAAAGATATTTACCCAAAAGTCATTTTGGCAAATAATTGTATTGATTTGAATTATTTGAATGAACAATTGTCTTCTGCAGATTCAAATTATAGAGTGTGTGATTAACACTGGATTTTTTACATACACAATGCATAAACTATAGATGTATATATATATATATATATGTCATTAAATCATCATTAAATAATCAATATGAAAACAATCTGCTAAAAAAAAAAAAAAAACTAAAAAAAAAACTAAAAAAAAAAAAAGAAAGACATCAATTTGTCAAATAATAGTACATTACTAATGTTCCAACTTCTTATATCTTGTACAGGG
This sequence comes from Hanseniaspora taiwanica (nom. inval.), assembly GCA_030580555.1. Classification (NCBI taxonomy): domain Eukaryota; kingdom Fungi; phylum Ascomycota; class Saccharomycetes; order Saccharomycodales; family Saccharomycodaceae; genus Hanseniaspora; species Hanseniaspora taiwanica (nom. inval.). Next base: position 29,284 of record JAKTSY010000003.1, on the reverse strand, counting down.
ATAGAAGTCTTTCCTAAGTTTCTAGTCCAATAATAAAATGATATTGTTATTATTATTTCATTGTTGTTTTTCTTTTATAATTTTTAGGTGCTTTTTTTTTACTCAATTCTTCATTTTCTTCAGCTAGTAATCTATCTCTTTCTTCTTTCAATCTTTTCTTTTCATCTTTTTTTAACTGTTCATCTATTTTTTTCTGATTTGGTTGTTCTGCACCAGTTTGCCATCTTTGACTTTCTTCATTTTCTAATCTTTCTCTTTCTTTTATATTTTTCTGTCTTTCATTTTCTTGTTTTCTTTGTAATCCAGCAGCTTTTTTTGCAGCACTTTCACTAAATCTTTTACCCATTGTTACTTTTAATTCTTTTTTGATAATTCTTTTTTGATAATTCTTTTTGATTGACTGGTATGTTGATTGAACAGAATAGTATATATAATTATTATTTTTTTCAGTCTTTGTTGTATTTATATATTCAATCGCTGATCAATATATATGTTTTTTTGGTTTTGGATATTTTTACTTTAATGAAATTTGGAAATCCTCTTTTCTAAAATAACTGCACCTTACACCTCCACTCAATCGTAAAAAAAAAAAATAATGTAAGCATTAGAATCACATCAAGATCAATTGCACCTAAACCTTTGAAATTTATTAATATATACAAATTATTCTATGAAAAAAAAATAGATGAGCATTAAATGTGTTTTTATATATAATAATTTTCCATCTTACACATACATGAAATGACACATCGTTTGTCTTAAAAGAGAGACTGCCGAATGAAAAAAAAAAAAAAAAAACCAATTAAAAGAAAAGAAAAGATAAATAATATAAAAAATATATGGTGATTAAAATTATTTTTTTTATTTTTTTAGTCCTTAAAAATATGACAAAAGTTACACGTGACATAGCAAGAAATGTCCTTATTATTTAAAGAAAGAAATATAATTAGTTTGTAAAGAAAACGTATAGGACAATTCGGTGCTTTCTCTCTTTTACCTTTTTCATCTTAATCAATATGGATCTACTTTGTAGTTTTTTAATTAATTATAGAAAATAATTACATATTGTTTTACAAAAGTACTCAAATCAATCTATATGTTTTAAATGGAGATCACTGTGTGGAAATGGAAATGTTCCTGACTCCTTGATTCGGCTGTTTTTTTTTTTGGTTGTTTTTTTAGTAATTTATTTTTCTCTCACGTCGGGTAAAATGTTTAGCTTGGCTTTTGTTTTCATTTTCTTTTTCTTCTTCATATTGTTCTTTTTTGGAACAATGTGAAATTGATATTCAATAATAATGGTTTCTAAAATTAACATCACGTTTACTTATACATATATATATATAGCAGTAATAGAAATAGGAAGAAAGTCATCAATTGAAACAATAATCGAATTGAAATACACAAAAAATTGATAAAAAAAAAAAAGAAATACATACACATATATATATATACATATATAGATAGATGATTGTTAAACTTATCATTGGAACCAAAATAATTAAAATATAGAAAAAAAGCCTCCACACACACAAATAAATATATATGGAAAAAAAAAAGGATGATTCACAAAACTGAGAAAAAACAACAGCAAGGACAAGGCAGCAGCAATAGCGGCTATAGGATTGCTAGAAATGGTAAAAAATTAATCAAAAAAAATATAAATAATCTGAAAAAAAATTTACAAAAAATTCATCAAGAAAAACTTATATTAAATGTTCATATATTAAATTGTGATGAAATTGGTTTTAAAAATTCAAATTGTAATCCAATATGTTGTGTCATATACAATAATCAAGTATCGACAACACATGTTATTAAAAATACAAACAATCCACAATGGAATAAAAAATTTAAATTTGTTTTACCAAATTCTCCTAAAAACGATACAATAAAATTTATAATATTTGATGCTTTAGATAAAAAAAGTTTATATACTAATATGGAACAATATTCAACGAATGATTATTATAATGATAATAATACCACTAATACTAATACTAATAATACCAATAACAGTCAAATAAATAAAGTAGATTCCAATTACTCATTAAAAAAAAAGGAAAGATCTAATAGTACAACAAGTTTTTATAGTGCAGTTCATCATCAAAATAATCAAAATAATAGTTCGATAAGTATTGATAGTAATAGCAGTCTCAGCACTCATACACGCAATGATTCAACCGATCAAAAACATTTGGAATATAATATAGATGATAGTACAGATAGTTTTATTGATGATCAAATTTTTTCAAATCATCAACTGCTACAATCGATTTATTCAAATAAAAAATTTATTTATATGGGTGAATTAAATTTACAAATTAGATCAATTTTTTCAAATAACGATAACAATATTGAAACAAAAATTGAAAAAAAATCAAAAACTTTAATTAAAAATCCCAAATATTACGATTTACAATCGAAAACATTTGATAATATAGGTTCAAAAATTGCATTATCTTTTGAATTATTTGGTAAAAATTTAGGCAAAAATTCAACTAGTACTAATAATAAAATCATTAGAGAATCAAGTTTATTAGGAAAATATGAAAACTGGTGTAATTCAGTAACAGATTTTATTAACTCAAATCATTTTTATAATAATAAAATTAACAACAGTAACACTGACACTGATACTTTACTAATCAAAGATGGTTTTGACAATTTAGATGATATACAAGATTTCCAAAATCTTTCAGATCAACAAAGTGTATTTAGTGGTATTAGTATTGCAAGCGATAGTAGTATTGGTAGTTATAATAGTAGTGTTGGTAATAATGAAAGTATAATAAACTCTTTAAAACATGAATATTTTGATAGTGATAATAACATTGATTCTATAATACCAAATGATAATATTGAATTTGATCAACCAGTAGTTGTTAAAACTGGCAATAATAGTAATAGTAATAATGGTACAGAAATCGATGAGTTATGTACTGTTATCGAAGATTTGGAGTTGGATAATGACAATTCTCAAGTTATTGCAGAGGAAGATGATGATGACGATGATGAATATGAAGACGACGATGAGTATGATGAAGATTACAGTGAAGAAGAATACAGCGAGGAAGATGAAAATGAAAAAAATAGTCAGCTCTTTTCCAAGAAAAAAACTACAAAATTAAGAAGAAAGAAAAAACCTCAGTGGGTTATATCAAAGAAAAATCACGCTTCTGGAGTGGTTATTGTTGATATTGTGGGGATTTCAAAATTACCAACATTGAAAAACTTTGTCAGATATACAATGGATCCGTTTGTCATTTTAACCTTTGGTAGAAGAGTCTTTAGAACTTCTTGGAAAAGACACAATTTAAATCCAATCTTTAATGAAAGAGTAATATTTGATATTTACGAATATGAAAAAAATTTCGATTTCGATTTTAAAATTATTGATAGAGACTCAATATCTTCACATGATAAAATTGCTAAAAAATTCATATCATTTAATGACATGTTGCAACTTCAAAAAAAAAACTGCGGAAATCTTAATTCAATCTTGGAAATTCCACTTGATTTTGATGCAAGCATTTTGAAAAATCAAAATAATTTAGAAAACCCAATTTTAAAATTGAATTTCCAATTTCTAGAATACGAAAAATTGAATAAAATATTATGGGACAGAATTATTCAAGGTGCTCAATTATTTGATATTCTTGAATTATCAGCTTTTTTAGAAAAAGTTGGTGATTTTCAACCAAATCAAATTATTGCTATTTTTGAATATTATAAAAAAGCTCCTTGGTCTCGTGAAATGATTACTAAAAATGAATTAATTGAATATTTGAATAAGAATTTTGTTAATTTTAAAATTTTTAAAAAATGTCCTTTCTGTAATAGTACTCCACAAAGAACAACGAGAAACTCGAAAAATTCAAAATTAATTGTTGAAAATGATTTGGTTACACACATGTCCGTTTGTTTAAACATGCCAACGAATTTGAGAATTTTAAAAGCAAGCTATGTTTCTCCCTCAGCAGCTTCTAAAAAATGGGTTTCAAGGTTTTTCGTGAAATTGATCAACGGGAAATATGCATTAGGATCAAATAATGCAAACATTTTGGTTCAAGATAGAGACACCGGGATTATCATGGATGAGAAAATCAGTGCTCATGTGAAATTGGGTATTAGAGTATTGTACAAAAAAAGAAGAACACCAGAATTGAAAAAATTTAAAATCTTATTGAAAAATTTAACAATAAAAGAAGGTTTGAAATTCGATAATCCATTATCAGTCAAATATATTGATTCATTTATCAAATTCCATGAATTGGATTTAACCGAATGTTTGCCTAACACTTATAATAATTTTAACGAGTTTTTCTATAGGAAATTGAACGCAGACGCAAGAAAGCCTGAGAGTGAAGATCCTAGAATTTTGATCTCTCCAGCAGATTGTAGATGTACCGCTTTCCAAACTGTATCCAAGTCAAAAGAACTGTGGATTAAAGGAGAAGGTTTCACTTTGAGCAAATTGACCAAGGGCTTATACGATATGGATAGAGAATTTACTATCGCCATTTTCAGATTGGCTCCACAAGATTACCATAGATTTCACAGTCCTTGTAATGGGATTATTGGAAAGCCAATTTTCATAGAAGGTGAATACTATACAGTCAATCCAATGGCAATAAGAACAAAATTAGATGTTTTTGGTGAAAACATTAGATGTGTGATTCCAATTCAAACACAAGAATTCGGTGAAATTCTTTATATTCCAGTTGGGGCTATGATGGTTGGTAGCATAATCTTGACATGTAAAGAAGGTGATACAGTTCAAAGAGGTCAGGAATTGGGATATTTTAAATTCGGTGGCTCTTCGATATTAATGGTCATTCACAAAAATAAAATTCTCTTTGACAAAGATTTATTGGAAAACTCGGGTGACTGCATTGAAACACTAGTGAAAGTTGGAATGAGTATTGGGCATACACCAGATATACCTCAATTCAAGAGAAACAAAAAAACTGTAAACCCAACAGAGATGGAAAAGATTAAAAGAACTATTACTTTGGACAAAGACACGACTTGGGAATTCATCACTGCAAACTCACAGCTTGAAGATGAAAAATTGCAAAACGGTGTTGAAATCTTATCACAAAATGAGGTTGAAACTTTGGATAATAATACTATCGAGAAACAAGCAATTCAAGAAAACTATGATAATGACGAAAAATATGATACAGACTCGGTTGATACCAATAATACACATACATTGATTACTTAGTGAATAGCGAAATGACGTCTTCGTCATGGATTTTATGGGTCAACCCACATTTTTGTGGCGAATGCTTTGCTGAGCTTCCCCAAACCAATGCATACTTGAACTTTTGAGCAAAGTCTTTATGAATACTCGAACACAAATCTTGCACTGTAGAATTATTTCTCACCACCAGTGGATCTGTGAAAACAGGCTTTACACCTCTTTTCTTTGTGTAAACTCTACTAATGTTCAACTGGTACCAAATTTCGTCCACCAAATCGTCTAGTCCCAATTGCGATTCACAAGAAATAACAACGGTGTTTGGTTGTCTAGCCAATCTATCAACTTCTTCCAAAGAAACAGCATCGATCTTGTTGTAAGCATATAGACATTTTATGTAATTACAATGACTTTCATTTAAAACATCAATAAAATCATCTATGGTACAGTTTTCGTCTCTCACCAACACATCAGCGTTATGAACTCTATAATCTTTTAGTAACATTTTAATACTCTCCTCGTTCAATGCTCCTTTTGGAGGAGATGTGAAAGTAATTTTCACACCTCCGGTCTCCTTTTTTTTATAATAGATGTTTGGTTTTTCTTTGTTCAATCTAATACCAACTGATTCTAATTCTTTTTCTAAAGTTTCTCTTTGATGTTCACCTTTGGTAGCATCCAAAACCATCAAAATCAAATCTGCAGTTCTTGCAGTAGAAACAACCTGTCTACCTCTACCTTTACCCTGAGAAGCCCCGTAAATAATACCTGGTAAATCAACAACTTGTATTTCAGCACCATTGTGTCTCAAAACACCTGGAACGGATGTCAAAGTAGTGAACGCATAGTGTGCAACTGCAGCTTTAGTTTCGGTAATTTGACCCAAAAGAGATGACTTACCGACTGATGGGAACCCAATAAGACAAACTCTAAGCCCCCTCTTGGCAACCTCAAACCCTTGACCACCGCCACCGCTTGAAGAAGCAGCTTCCTCAGCAATCAACATCTGTCTGTATCTTGCCAATTTCCCCTTCAACAACCCCAAATGGTATTCAGTGGCCTTGTTTTTTTGGGTTCTGGCCATTTCCTCCTCGATCTGTTTAATTTTCTCAATAACACCCATTGTTTTGTGTTGAAGTTGTGTCTGCTCTTTGTGGTTATTGATTTTAGTTTCTTTGTCCCTCTGTTAGTATACATAAATATCCAAAAAAGCATCTCTGTGATACATCCTGTTCATCGGTTTTAATGATGGAGAGAATTTTTAAACTGCAAAGATGGAAAAAAAAAAAATAAAAACCCCCCCGAATTCGTTACCCTGAAAATATTTGTATTTTTATCACTCTCCCCACCTAAGTTCCCCCATCGTTTTTTTGTTTTACCTTTATTGTGTCCTGAAACGCTTGTCTGGAGTGCTGTTTACATCAAAGATATATCATTTAATATATGGTAGAACAAGAGGATACCCAAGCAGAAAAGTGTTCAAACATTAAAGCATATATACATTAATGTCATTCTATACAACTACAGGACAGCAGAATAGTGGCCAAGCAGGATACCAACAACCAGGGATGTCGAACTTCTCGTTTCCCCAAGGATCCATGAATCACAGTAACAACAATAATAGCAACACTTTTTCCAGTGCCAGTGCAGGAACCTCATCGTATACTTTTAACACACCATCAGGGTCGATGAACAGTGACGAGGAATTGCAGACCGGGTTTTTCAAAGCTTTTTCTACTTCCGGTTACTCCTTTGAACCACCACTATTACAAGAGTTGGGTATCGATTTCCCAGATATATGGCAAAATACCAAATCCGCTATACTTTTCAGATCAAAGGATCTGTCTGGCAATGCCGGAACAGATCTTGCTGGGCCATTGTTTTTTGTGTTGGTGTACGGTTTACTATTGTTGATGAGTGGGAAACTGCATTTTGGATATATATATGGGGTTGGTTTATTTGGAACTATTTCACTACATTTTCTTTTGAAACTGATGAGCAACCAACCTATGAATTTACAATTTTTACAGACTGCAAGTATTTTAGGATACTCCTTTTTACCATTGTGTTTATTATCCGGGATTGGTGTTATTTTGTCTTTGAACAATAAAATGGGATTTGTGCTGAGTTTTCTTTTTGTGATTTGGTGCACTTCAAGTAGCAGTGGGGAATTTATGAAAGTTTTACAATTGCATAACGCCAGAGCCTTGGTTGGGTATCCTTTATTTATTTTCTATACTGTCTTTGCATCAATGGCCGTTTTTGTTTAGTATTTACATACATATATAATAAGAAAGTTCATTTAAGCATTGGAAAGTGTATAGCTATTATGTCTCTTGCTTGAGTTCTTTGCAGTACTAAATAAAATTATTCAGTTTGCAGGTTTTCGTACAGTTGAGTTTTTATTTGCAGGTTTTTTTTTTTATTTGTTTCTCGAGCTACTTTAACTGCAGGAAACAAGACCAGAAGAAAAAACCAATAAAAATGTTGAAGAGCAAGTTTGCACACATCACAACTCCGATATTTTATCCAAATGCCAAACCCCATCTGGGACATTTGTACTCGAGTTTGATTTGTGATGTTCGTAACAGGTGGAATGCGATGAATGGGTACGAGACAAAGCTTACCACTGGGACAGATGAGCATGGTTTAAAAATTCAGAACGCAGCCAGTTTGGCAAACGTGCCACCCAAGAGGTTTGTAGACAAACTCGCCTTGGATTTTCAGGAATTGGACCAGGTGGCCAATGTTAAGTACACGAGATTTATCAGAACCACAGACGAGGATCATGTGGAAAACGTGAGGAATTTGTGGCAGATGTGTCACAAACATATATACAAAGGTGAACATAAAGGTTGGTACTCGATCAGTGACGAGACTTTTTATCCCGAGTCCCAGATTTTGCAAATTCTATCAAGTGGAACTGAAGTGCCTTTTGATCGTGTTAAATTTTTGGAAACGCCACATGTGGAAAGAGAACGTTTGCAATTTATCAACACAGAATCGAGAAACAAAGTGCTGTACCAATCTGAAATCAACTATTTTTTCAAGCTGTCTGACTTTCAACAGAGATTAATAACACACATCAGAAACCACCCTGATTTCATCAAACCAGCTCGTCATCGGGAATCTATTTTAAGAATATTGGAATCGCAACCGTTGTCGGACTTGTCTATCTCTAGGCCTAGTCTGAGACTCAACTGGGCAATTGATGTTCCCCAGGATGAAACGCAAAAAATATATGTGTGGTTTGATGCCCTTTGCAACTACATTACTTCAGTGGGAAAAATTGAAAGTCTGGTGCTTGATACACCAAAATCCAATGATGACAATGCTAATCGTGTAAATAAGTTAATGTGGGAATCCACTTCTCATATCATTGGCAAAGACATCATCAAGTTTCATTGTATATACTGGCCGATTTTCCTGCTTGCGTGCAATATTGCCTTGCCCAAAGAGATTGTCGTTCATGGACATTGGTTAAGCGAGGGTGTGAAAATGAGTAAAAGTCTGGGAAACGTGGTTGATCCACTGGTTATGATTGATCATTACGGGTGTGATTCAGTGAGATGGTATATTTTAGAGAATAGCAGTATTGACACCGATGGGGATTTCAATGAGGACAACTTGCACTTGACAAGATCTCTCTTCATAGGTAAATGGGGGAATTTAATGAATAGGTGTTGTTCTACGAAATTCAATTTGGAAAGAGCCATCATTCAAAACCAGGGGAAAAACTTTAACGAATTGGATATTTTAAAAGAAGGGAAAGAGTTGGAGCTGTTTAATATTTTAATCAATGAATTAGAAACGTTTCCTGTTAAACTAGAGAAGTATATGGAAGATTACAACTACCAACAAGCATTGAAGCATTTTTGGAAAATTTTAAACGATGCAAACAATTTTGTTCAATTTACTGAGCCTTGGAAATGTAAAGATGAAAAAAAGCAAGATTTGATTATTTACATCGGTTGTGAGGCATGTAGAATCTTGTCTATTTTATCTCAACCTTTCATTCCAGAATTGTCTGTGAAATTTATGGACAGATTAAATATTATCGATCGTGATTTGCAAGATGCAAAATTATGGAATGACAGTACATATGGTAAAAATTGTAATGTCAGGGGGAATTTACCGTTGACTAAGATAGACAAACGGTTTCTGTAGATAGTGTATATGGATTGAATAAAACCAATTTATGTATTTGATTATCGGTGTTCAAATCTTTATTACTACAAAATTCAGGAACACCAATACAATGAATTTTATCATTTGAATCTGTTTCCATATCGAATTTGAAAAAATCAGGTTGATTACCAACAACATAAACGTTTGGCCATTTCGATAAAATGAATGGATCTCTATCATCATATGGATAACACAATAATGTGTCTGGTGCAGTCGGTGCGATATTTTGACACTTTAGTGTTAATTCCATCATTTCTGGTCTTGTTGGCGTTATAAAATTATATTTAAAAATATCATTTAAATTTTCACCTGAACTCATTAAAATTTCCATATTGAAATTTCCCAAATTAATAATTGATGGATTTGTTGACAATTTTATTGTTTCTTTGTTATTAAAGTCAAATAATAATTTTCTATTTATAGGTTGTTGAGGTAATGATCTATCACTTGGATCATTTAAACCAGGTAATATTTCGATTTTAATAGATTTACTAATATTCTTAATGAAATCATTGAAAATTGGTAAAAAAGATATATCTTTGATTAAATTTCCCAATATCACTAATTTAGAAATATTGTGTATTGTTAATCCACCAATTAAATAATCCTGTAAAAAATTCAAACTTTCTAAATTATAACTATTAATGTTTAAACCACTTATGAAAGCAATTTGTGTGTTTTCCTTTGTATTAAGAGAGTTTCCGATTGATGACAACTTATTTATAGGCAAATCACTTGGGAAGCAAATATCTAGAACTTGGAAATTCCCATCATCATCTTCTTCACCTAATAACCCAATAATGGTTCCAGTAACGAACTTTTTTTTCAAATTTTTCAATAAAACTCTACCACTTTCATCTTCAAACATAATTTCATCATTGATAGAATCAGAATATTTTTCAATTAAATCTGGAGCACCGTAGACATCATTAGAAACTTCTTCCAAAATATTTGGTTTATACTTCATTTCACAATAAATAGATCCAATACACCAACACTTGGAACCATATTCGATATCTAGTACTTTTTTCATGTATTTAAAATCTTTCCATTTTTGCATAGCTGCATTGAAAATACGTTCTCTCAAAGTATCCAATCTAAACTGATACATTTTACAAAATTGTTTATCATAAATTCTGTTGTTATATGGTAAATAGAATGGATTATCGATTATACTTGTATTAGATTCTTCGATTGTTGGTATTAAAACAGGTTCATTGTTGTCAATCAATTTTTGCTTTTCTCTTATATCATTAAATTCTTCCAACAATGTATCCATTTGCGTAGTTGTTGGTGATTGATGAACGTTGTATAAAGTTGGTCATTAAATATATATATATATATCACAGAGTAACATGTTAATATCTTGCATTATTCTTACACAACAATGAAAAACCAAATTTTTAAACACATTTTGCCTGCTTTGTTTTTGACTGTCTTTCTTTCCTAAATAGATATAGTCAATATCCTTAGTAACTAATATCAGAAATTTCATAGAGCTCATGGTCAATTTGGCTGTGTGTATCTTATTCGAGGTAGCTTAATGGTAGAGCGTTTGACTACGACTTTTACTCAGTAAATACATTCGATATCAAAAGGTTCGGGGTTCAAGTCCCCGCTTCGAAGTTTCTTTTTTTTTATAAATATTTTTTTTTTTTATTTTTGCTACTTTTATAATTAAGAGTTTGAACAACCCCGTAAAACATCTTTTATTTTTGGATAATCAAGTAACAATTTTATTAAGAGAAATATACAACTCAGTAAGTCGTTTACCAAGTGCTTTTTTTTATACATAGTTTTTACACCTTATTTATTGTATTTCACAAGTTCTCACAATTAATTCATCAATGTGATCTATTGTGTACATAGAGTATGTCTCCTAATCTCATTTTTTTTATTACACCTTTTGTCTACATACATACATACCTATAGTGGGATATTGTTTTGTTTTGTTCTTTCTTTCTAAAACAACCAACCCACTTCGTTTAACAAATGATAATTAAGAACAAACGCGTTAACCTAGAAATACACAATAAATCTTTTAATTATATTTTGTTTACTATTTAGATAGAAACGCGTAAACATAGTATTAAAATAAACGGTTTTGTTTTTTGTTTTTGTTTTTTTTGTATTTTAAACGATTATAAGTGATAATGACAACCCTATTTATCGGCTTTTTCTTGAATAGGTAATAGATATTAAATTTACTTTTTATCTAATCTTGAAAAAATAAAACAAAAAAAAGCATTTTAAGGGTATTAAAACAAAAACAAAATAAAAACATTATATCAATAGTAATAAACGTCTTGTATCAAATGGTGTGATTTTTTACAAACTTACAGTCATTTTTTCAAAGAATTACCTAAAATGATGATTTTATTGTATGAATTTTAAATTCTTTCTCTGCAAGTTTTTGTAATATATTAATAAAGATATAATATAATAGGGTAATGTAATGTGAAGTTATGTCTAAATGAAACGAAAAAAGAAACCACCGAATTGAAAAAAAGAGAGAGAGAGAGAGAGAGAGAGAAAAAAAAATGAGGAGATTTCAGATTTTCATTTCATTAATAATAAATTATAATAATAGTAATAATGATATTCAAAAATATAGTATATAAGTAAAACGCGTAAATTAGATTTTAAAGTACAAAAAAGTTAATAATATTATAAATTTTATTCGATTTTTTACGATATTTTTGTTCTTATCTTGATTAGTAAATGTTATGAAGTATATGTATGTATAGAAAAAAAACAACCAAACACCAATATATCAAAACAATAAAAAATAATAATAATAATCAATGTCTGGTTTACCAAAGGAAACTCCAAGTAAAGCTGCTGCTAATGCATTAGGTGATCTAGAATTAAATAGTGCTATTAAAAGTAATTTAAATAAAGATTTGAAAACAGTCACTGAAGGAGAAGAAGAAGAAGAAGAAGAAGAAAAAAAAAAAAAAAAATCATTAACAGATGAATTAACTGCAACTGATAAAAAACTTACAAAAGAAGAATTAGCTGAAAAGGAACAAGATAAAAAAAAAATTGTTTATGAACATCAACTTTTCAAAAAAGCACATGCTGTCCATAGACATAAATTAAAAGAAATGGAAAAAGATGAACCAATATTGACTGAAAATAAAAGAAGATTTGTTTTATTTCCAATTAAATACGATGCTATTTGGCAAGCTTATAAAAGAGCAGAAGCTTCATTTTGGACAGCAGAAGAAATTGATCTATCAAAAGATTTACATGATTGGAATAATAGAATGACTGCAAACGAAAGATTTTTCATTAGTAGAATTCTAGCATTTTTTGCAGCATCAGATGGTATTGTTAATGAAAATTTGGTTGAAAATTTTAGTGCAGAAATTCAAATTCCTGAAGCAAAATGTTTTTATGGTTTCCAAATTATGATGGAAAACATTCATTCAGAAACTTATTCATTATTAATTGATACATATATTAAAGATCCAAAAGAACATGATTATTTATTAAATGCTATAACAACTATTCCAGAAATTAAAGAAAAAGCTGAATGGGCAATTAGATGGATTCAAGATGAAGATGCATTATTTTCTGAAAGATTGGCTGCATTTGCTGCAGTTGAAGGTGTTTTCTTTTCTGGGTCATTTGCTGCCATTTTTTGGTTAAAAAAAAAAGGTTTAATGCCAGGTTTAACATTTTCAAATGAATTAATTTGTAGAGATGAAGGTTTACATACAGATTTTGCTGCATTACTTTATGATCATTTAGAAAATAAACCAGATCAAAAAATTATTGAAAGAATCATTACAGAAGCTGTTTCAATTGAAAAAAGATATTTTGAAGATGCTTTACCTGTTAGTTTATTAGGTATGAATGCAGATTTAATGAATCAATATGTTGAATTTGTTGCTGATAGATTATTAGTTTCATTGGGTAATCCAAAATTTTATAATGTTACAAATCCATTTGATTTTATGGAAAATATTTCATTAGCTGGTAAAACAAATTTCTTTGAAAAAAGAGTTTCAGATTATCAAAAAGCTGGTGTCATTGCAAAATCAAGTAATCAAGAAAGTAAAGAAGGTGCTTTTACATTTGATGAAGATTTTTAAACAGGATTTTTTTTTTTTTTCTTTTTGTTATTATAACTTTTCATTGAACGTAGAAAGTTAAAGTTTATATATTTGAATATATTGATTAATAGTATGTAAGTTTCTATTGGTGACAATAGAATTAACGTTTTTTATAATTATTTTTTATTAACTTATCTCATCTCTTTTTTGTTTTATGTAAGTCAGATAATCAGTTTCACGTGAACATTTTATTTATTTTATAATTAATTGTTTATTTTGCAATTTGGGGTAAGACTAGTTTCTGAGCAAACATTTCAAACCCTTTAAACAAAAATAAACAATTGTTACTTTTTCTGGAAATTGAAAATGGATACCCGACAATTTTGTAAACTGAAATTTTTTTATGCACTTGTTTATGCATTCTTATTTTGAAAATCACTTTTTAAAAAGCATAAGAATGCATTATTCATGCGTTTTTACATTTTTGATGCATTTTAAAAGATAAATTGAATATTCAAAGAAAAAAAAAAACACAAATATAATACTATAGAATAGACTAAAAAAAGGAAAGGTTCCACTAAGTTGCATAAAAAAACACAAAAAATAATAGTGGAATCGTATGACTTTTTTTTTTTAATAATAGTTATACTTGTTCAGATCAAGGTACAATTGCAATAAACGTGCACAATCATGAGGTTTTTTCTGTTACGAGCACAGAAAAGAGAAGGACAGTAATGGAAAATAAGGGGCGAGATGAAGTTAGGCTTACTTAGATAACCATGTAGTTTAAGTTTGTCCTACATTGTACAGCTTAAATCTAGTCTTTAACCTTTTATTTATGCTGTATATATCTCTATAAGAATTGAATATTCATTTATTTTATTTGTAAAATGTCTGGAGTACGAAATCGGAATGAATGAATGAATGAATGAATAATTAACTATTGAAATCTTAACACATCTTTCTCTTTTATTGTTACAAATATGAAAATAACAATAACAGTAAGAAAGACTAACTATTTTCGGAATTAACAAAATCACTTCTCAAGATGATTTGAATCAAATTTATTCTTTTTTTTTCTGTTTTTTTCTTATTTTTGTGAAAATTGATCTATGAATATGTGTGTTTTGTTGAATCAGTTCATGCTTTTTTTAATAGTTAACTACTGTCTGACAATTTTTTGTAAATTTTTTTTTTTTACAGAAATCACCTCATTGAGTGTTTTTAATATTAAAAATTCATTTACCATAATCAATTCTTAAAATGATATTATATATATAAAGCCAATATATTTCATTCATTAAAACTTTTAGATTTCTGAACTGTTACAGGTATCAAAAATAAAAGAAACCAGAAACAAGTTTCTATACACAACAACCACAATAAAAATGTCTGAAATTACCTTGGGTAAATATTTATTTGAAAGATTAAAGCAAGTTAACGTTAACACCGTCTTCGGTTTACCAGGTGATTTCAACTTGTCTTTGTTAGATAAAATCTACGAAGTTGAAGGTATGAGATGGGCCGGTAACTGTAACGAATTGAACGCTGCTTACGCTGCTGATGGTTACGCTAGAGTTAAAGGTTTAGGTTGTATCATTACCACCTTCGGTGTTGGTGAATTATCTGCTTTGAACGGTATTGCTGGTTCTTACGCTGAACATGTTGGTGTTATCCACATTGTCGGTGTTCCATCTACCAGTTCTCAAGCTAAAAACTTATTGTTGCACCACACTTTGGGTAACGGTGATTTCACTGTTTTCCACAGAATGTCTGCTAACATCTCTGAAACCACTGCTATGGTTACTGACTTAGCTACTGCTCCAGCTGAAATTGACAGAATCATCAGAACCACCTACATTACTCAAAGAACCACCTACTTGGGTTTACCAGCTAACTTGGTTGATTTGTTTGTTCCAGCCAAATTATTGGACACCCCAATTGACATGGATTTGAAACCAAATGATGCTGAAGCTGAAAAAGAAGTCATCTCCACCATCTTGGAATTGATTGGTGCTGCTAAAAACCCAATCATTTTGGCCGATGCTTGTTCTTCTAGACACAATGTTAAACCAGAATTGAAAGAATTGATTGATATCACTCAATTCCCATCTTTTGTTACTCCATTAGGTAAAGGTGCTATTGATGAACACCACCCAAGATTCGGTGGTGTTTACGTCGGTACTTTGTCTGCTCCAGATGTCAAAGAAGCTGTTGAAAACGCTGATTTGATCTTATCTGTCGGTGCTTTGTTATCCGATTTCAACACTGGTTCTTTCTCTTACTCTTACAAAACCAAAAACATTGTTGAATTCCACTCTGACTACGTTAAAATCAGAAACGCCTCTTTCCCAGGTGTTCAAATGAAATTTGTTTTACAAAAATTATTGTCTGAAATCAAACCAGTTGTTGCCAACTACTCTCCATTACCAGTTCCACAAAGAGACACCAACTTCGGTGAAGTTACTGATGACTCTATCTTGAAACAACAATGGTTATGGGGTAACTTGGGTAAATTCTTACAAGAAGGTGATGTTATTGTCACTGAAACCGGTACCTCTGGGTTCGGTATCAACCAATCTCAATTCCCACCAAACTCTGTCGGTATTAACCAAGTCTTATGGGGTTCTATCGGTTTCTCCGTTGGTGCCGCTTTAGGTGCTGTTATGGCCGCTGAAGAAATTGATCCAGCTAAAAGAACTATGTTGTTCGTTGGTGATGGTTCTTTACAATTAACTGTTCAAGAAATCTCCACCATGATCAGATGGAACTTGAAACCATACTTATTCGTCTTAAACAACGATGGGTACACCATTGAAAAATTGATTCACGGTCCAAACGCTGACTACAATCAAATTCAATCTTGGGACCACCAAGCTATCTTACCAACCTTCGGTGCTAAAGATTACGAAGCTATTGAAGTTAGAACTGTTGGTGAATGGAACAAATTAACCAACGATGCTCATTTCAACAAAAACGAAAGAATTAGATTGATCGAAGTCTTTTTACCAGAAATGGATGCTCCATCTTCTTTGGTTGCTCAAGCTAAATTGACCGAACAAATTAACGCCCAAGCTTAAGCTAATATGAGTTCATTAATTATATAACTTTACTTCGAGACGGTGTGTGTTCTCAACGTTTTATTATATAATTTATTTTCTATATATACGTTTATTCTCAATGCTTTTATGATCCTTTTTTAACTTATATTCTAGTAATCTTGCCGACTTGAAAAAAAATTTTTGTGATGAACAAAACAAGAGTAATTCAAACTAAATGAACCTTACATTCGTCTAAAGAGCTACTCTGCATACGGAAAAGAAAGGAATAAACGGAAAAAAGGGGAAAGTACTAAACACACACTTTTATTAACCCATGCTTGACTAAGCACATATAGAAGTGTTGATAAGGGCACAAGGAGAAAACCAGACTTGATACTTTTCAATTTCAAATTCTAAGGTCAATCCGAAAAAAGAATTAATCGACAAATGATTAATCATTTTTTTTAAAGGGAGAGAAATACCAATTGGTATATAAATAAATGGTTCACCGCATATTTTGATCCATTCAAACATCTAAATTAAAAGTGGAAACTAAAGAGTCAAAAAGACACACACAAATTAACAAAAAAAAGAAAATGTCCGAAATAACTTTAGGTAGATACTTATTTGAAAGATTAAAACAAGTCAACTGTAACACCATTTTTGGTCTTCCAGGTGATTTCAACTTGTCACTACTAGACAAAATTTACGAGGTTGAAGGCATGAGATGGCCTGGTAATTGTAACGAATTGAACGCTGCTTACGCCGCTGACGGCTACGCCAGAGTGAAAGGAATGGGTTGCATTGTCACCACTTTTGGTGTTGGTGAGTTGTCTGCTTTGAACGGGATTGCCGGATCGTATGCCGAACACGTTGGTGTTTTGCATGTTGTTGGATGTCCATCCACTAGTTCTCAGGCCAAAAACTTGCTATTGCACCACACTTTGGGTGACGGTGATTTCACTGTTTTCCACAAAATGTCTGCTAACATCTCTGAAACCACTTCTATGATTACCGATTTGGCTACTGCTCCTGCTGAAATTGACAGAATGATTAAAACAACTTACATTTCCCAAAGAACAGTGTATTTGGGATTGCCAGCCAATATTGTTGATTTAACGGTTCCTGCAAAACTTTTGGACACACCAATTGATTTGGACTTGAAACCAAACGATGCTGAAGCTGAAAAAGAAGTTGTTGACACTCTTTTAAAATTGATTACTGAAGCTAAAAATCCAATAATTTTGGCCGATGCCTGTGCTTCAAGACACGATGTTAAACCGGAACTAAAAGAGTTGATTGATGCTACACAATTTCCAAGTTTTGTTACTCCATTGGGTAAAGGTACTATTGATGAGCAACACTCTAGATACGGAGGTGTCTATGTTGGTACTTTGACTCAACCAGAAGTTAAAAAAGCTGTTGAGAGTGCAGACTTGATCTTATCTGTTGGAGCTTTGCTTTCAGACTTTAATACTGGCTCTTTTTCATACTCTTACAAAACCAAGAATGTTGTAGAATTTCACTCTGATTATATCAAGATCAGAAATGCGTCATTTTCTGGTGTTCAAATGAAATTTGCTTTACAAAAATTGATTTCAAAAGTCAAACAAGCTGGTTCTAATTACTCACCTGTTGCCATCCCAAAACATGAAAGCAGTAATCCAAAAGTTTCTGATGACTCTTTGTTGAGACAAGAATGGTTGTGGAATCAATTGAGTGGATTCTTGAAAGAAGAAGATGTTATTTTGACTGAAACTGGAACCGCAGCATTTGGTATCAATCAAACCCATTTTCCCTCTAATGCTATGGGTATTTCCCAAGTTTTATGGGGGTCTATTGGATTTTCTGTAGGTGCATGTGTTGGGGCTACTTTTGCTGCCAACGAAATTGATCCAAACAAGAGAGTTATTTTATTTGTTGGTGATGGGTCTTTACAATTGACAGTTCAAGAAATCTCTACTTTGATTAAATGGAATATGACTCCTTACTTGTTTGTTCTAAACAATGACGGCTATACCATTGAAAAATTGATTCACGGGCCAAAAGCGGACTATAATCAAATTCAGCCATGGAAACATCAACAACTTTTAAAAACGTTTGGTGCTAAAGATGGAAACTCTGAATCTTTAGAGATCAGAACCGTGGGCGAATGGAACAAAATTGCAGCTTGTGAAAAATTTAATAAGAACGACAAGATTAGACTAATTGAGGTTTTCTTACCAGAGATGGATGCACCAAATTCATTGATTGAGCAAGCAAAATTAACTGAAGCCACCAATGCCAAACCATAAATGGTACATAGTGCAAATACTTATTTCCGTTTTCTATTTTTATTACTATTATTATATATTCTATTTTTTTAAATTGTTTTCAGGTATACATACAATCCTGTTTTATGGATTAAGTTCTTGTTGATACTTTTACGCTCAAAAGGCGCGCCCTTAATTCATTTTTTTAAAATTTTTTTTCTGTTTAATTAATTAACCGACTTACCAAAAACCCTTGAATTAATTGAACATCCTTATATTATGTCAAATCATATAATATCAAAATAAAAATAAAACATCCGATGCCATTTGCTCATTTGATTTTTTGAGCGTTACACAGTTAAGGGTTCCAATATTTGAATATTTGAACTTACACGCCAACCAGCAGAGAGTTAGTAATGTGGGTTTTCATCTAGCATAATAAAAAATAGAAGACAACCGTTTCCGTTTAAAGATTGACTATGAAATAAAAAAATCATTACTAATCACATTTTTTTTATATGTATTTATTATTTTTATTCACTGTGTTAATTAAAACGCACTCATTGTTTTGCAACTAATAGTCTACACAACACCTCTTTTTATTCAAACAGAAAATCTCTTTTTTTTCAACATTGAATATTTGTAATATATATATACACACGAGTGCAAGAAGTTTTCATTGTGAATTTATATATTACAAACTTTTGTTTGCAACAAACGTTCTTTTCACTTACTCTTTCCTTTGAAGCATCTATTATCTGGCACATAAGAAAACACTAAAACTATAAAAAGTACAGACACACGTGATCATAAAGTTTGCTATTATTCAATTACACAAACAATGACTGATTCACATAGTAACAGTGATTTTCGTGGCGCAAACGAACATTATGAAGGACTAGATAATGAAAGTATAAGAGAAATTGCCAAAGCTTTTAATGAGCAGTCTTCAAAACTGTCTAGTACAGACAGCAGTGCTCATGGTCAATTTGAAAACTCTTTGAAACATTATACAACAATTGGCGGAGAAGAAGGCACTGTTCCACCTGTGCATGGCAAAAACGGTGCTCATAACCTATATGATTCTAGACTAGACCCAAACTCCAAAGAGTTTAGCTCAGTGGCTTGGGTGCAAAATTTTCAAAAATTGATCAATAGCGATATTGAATATTACAAGCCATACCAATTAGGGTTGGCTTACAAAAACGTTAGAGCTTATGGGGACTCTACAGACGTTGCGTACCAAAGTACCGTGGGGAATGTTTTCCTAAAAGGCTTTGAATGGGTTGCCAGAAAATTGAGGAAGAAAAAAGATAGTGACACATTTCACATTTTGAAGCCGATGGATGCATACATCAAGCCAGCATCACTAACTGTTTTGTTAGGGAAGCCAGGGTCCGGATGCTCAACCTTGTTGAAAACCATGTGTTCGCAAATAAATGGCTTTAAAGTAGGAAAAGAGTCTGCAATTTCGTATAGTGGATTGAGTCCTCAAGAAATTGCCAAACACTATAGAGGGGAAGTGGTTTACAATGCTGAAACAGACGTCCATTTTCCACACTTGACAGTTTATCAAACTTTAAACACGGTTGCCAAGTTGGTTACACCAAGAAACAGAATCAAAGGCTTGACCAGGGATGAATTTGCTCATCATTTAACGGAAGTTAGCATGGCCACCTTTGGGCTATCTCATGCAAGAAACACAAAAGTTGGGAACGAGTTTGTGAAAGGTGCTTCTGGTGGTGAAAGAAAAAGAGTCTCCATTGCCGAAATGTCTATTTGCAACTCCAAGTTTCAGTGCTGGGACAATGCTACAAGAGGGTTAGACTCTGCTACTGCCTTGGAGTTTATTAAAGCTTTGAAAACACTAGCTATTGTAAGAAGGGTTACATCTGTTGTTGCAATATACCAATGCTCTCAAGACGCTTACAATTTGTTTGACAATGTGTGCATTTTAGACGAAGGTTATCAAATATATTATGGTCCAGCTAATGAAGCAAAGGATTATTTCCAAAAAATGGGATACTTTTGTCCAGAAAGACAAACAACTGCTGATTTTTTAACTGCCGTCACGTCCCCATCGGAAAGACGCGTTGATAAAAAGTTTTTGGATAAAGAAGCTTATGTTCCCAGAACCCCTAGTGAGATGGCAGCCTACTGGAAAAAGTCCCCTCAATATCAAAGGTTGATCTCTGAGATAAATTTACAGTTGGAACATGCTCCAGAACACCAAAGGGAAATCATGGCTGAAGCTCAGGTTGCTAAACAGAGCAAAGGTGCAAAAAGTAAGCACCCGTACGTTGTGAGTTATAGACTACAAGTTAAATATTTGCTAATCAGAAATTTTCAAAGAATAAGAAACAATATAGGGTTTACAACTTTTTCCGTCGTTGGTAATTCATTGATGGCATTAATTTTAGCATCATTATTTTACAAAATTATGTATCACACAACTACATTAACTTTTTACTCAAGAGGTGGTGCCATGTTTTTTGCAATATTGTTCAACTCGTTTTCAGCTTTATTGGAGATAATGTGGTTGTTTGAGGCCAGACCGATTGTGGCAAAACATAAGACCTACGGATTATACCGTCCCTCAGCCGAGGCGTTTTCTTCTGTAATATCACAAATGCCTTCAAAGATTGTTACGTGCATTGCTTTCAATTTGTTTTTCTATTTTATGGTTAATTTTAGAAGAAATGTCGGAAATTTTTTCTTTTATATGCTTATCAATGCCTGTGCTGTTTTGACAATGTCACATATATTCAGATGTATCGGTTCCGCAACAAGAACGCTTTCGGAATCTACGGTTCCATCTTGCGTGGTTTTGTTAGCTTTAGCCATGTATGCTGGATTTTCCATTCCAAAGACTGCAATGTTAGGATGGTCAAAGTGGATCTACTGGATTAATCCGTTACAATACGGGTTTGAATCTTTGATGATCAATGAATTTCACCATCGAAATTTTACCTGTGGTGAATATATTCCCAGGGGTCCATCATATGACAATGTAAGCCTTGCCAACAAAGTTTGCTCAGCTGTAGGGGCTGTGCCTGGGCAATCTTATGTTGATGGCGATCAATTTTTGAGACTATCATATGGTTTTAAGTACAGTCACAAATGGAGAGGTTTTGGTGTTATGATGGCTTACGTCATATTTTTTTTTATTCTCTACATTTTATTGAGTGAGCTATTGAATTCAAGCACACAAAAGGGCGAAGTTCAAGTTTATCCACATCATGTTGTCAAAGGATTTCAAAAATATTCAAAACGAGCAAACGTTAACGACATCGAATCCGGTGCAACGTATGATAGAACTACAAATGATTCATTTACGGCACTTGTTGCTGGAAACAATAGTGACTCAAGCGAAAGTTCTTCGACTCCTGAAAGAGTAGGGTTTGGTGAGATTGATCCCGAAAAGAGTCAAAGAACCTCTACAAACAAAATTGGATTATCTGAGTCTCAAGCCATTTTACATTGGAGAAACGTCTGTTATGATGTCCAAATTAAGAAGGAGACACAACGATTGTTATCAGATGTTGATGGTTGGGTCGCTAAAAGTTCAATCACAGCCTTAATGGGGTCGTCTGGTGCTGGTAAAACTACTTTGTTAGATTGTTTAGCTTCTAGAATTACTATGGGGGTTGTTTTTGGTGATATTCTGGTCAATGGTAGATTAAGAGATAAATCTTTTTCCAGATCAATTGGTTATTGCCAACAACAAGATTTACATTTGGCCACTGCTACAGTTAGAGAATCCTTGAGATTCAGTGCTTATTTGAGACAACCTGCCAATGTTTCTAAAGCTGGAAAGGACGATTATGTTGAAGAAGTTATCAAGATTTTAGAAATGGAAAAATACGCTGATGCCGTTGTTGGTGTTACAGGTGAAGGTTTGAATGTTGAACAACGTAAGAGATTAACGATTGGTGTTGAATTAGCCGCCAAACCACAATTGTTGTTATTTTTAGATGAACCAACATCTGGATTGGATTCTCAAACCGCTTGGTCTATTTGTTGTTTGATGAGAAAATTAGCCAATGCAGGTCAAGCCATTCTATGTACTATCCATCAACCTTCTGCTGTTTTAATGGAACAATTTGATCGATTATTATTTTTGGAATCAGGAGGTAAGACAGTTTATTTTGGTGATTTAGGTAAAGATTGTACTACATTGATTGATTATTTTGAACGTAATGGTTCTGCTAAATGTCCACCTAAGGCAAATCCTGCGGAATGGATGTTGGAAGTTATTGGTGCTGCTCCAGGATCACATGTTGATCAAGATTATAGTGAAGTTTGGAAAAATTCTCCAGAATATGTTCAAGTTCAATCAGATTTGAATGATATGGAGAAAGATTTACCAACTATTATCATTGATGTTGTTGATAAAGATTCAAAATATGCACAATCGATTTTTTATCAATATTGTTTAGTAACAAAACGATTATTTCAACAGTATTGGAGAACACCAACGTATATTTGTTCTAAATTTTTTTTGACAATATATTCAGAAATTTTTATTGGTTTTACATTTTTTAAAGCAAATAGATCATTACAAGGTTTACAAAATCAAATGTTATCAGTTTTCATGTTTTGTGTTATTTTCAATCCTTTTTTACAACAATATTTACCGATTTTTTTGAGTCAAAGAGAGTTATATGAAGCGAGAGAACGACCATCCAAAACGGTTTCATGGATTGCATTTATGTTAGCACAAATTAGTGTTGAAGTACCGTACAATTTAGTTGCAGGAACTGTTGCATTTTTTTGTTTTTATTATCCGGTTGGAATGTATGTTAATGCATCAGTAGCAAATCAATTACATGAAAGAGGGTTATTATTTTGGTTATATTCGATTTCTTATTATTTATTTATTGGATCTATTGCATTACTGGTTGCCTCACCATTTGAAGTTATTGCTACTGGTGGTAATTTAGCGTCATTAATGTTTACAATGTCAGTAGCATTTAATGGTGTTTTTGTCACATCAAATAATATACCACGTTTTTGGATATTTATGTATAGAGTGTCACCATTGAGTTGGTTTATTAGTGGTGCATTGTCAATTGGAATTGCAAACAATAACGTTACTTGTAATCAATACGAACTAGTTACATTAATACCACCAGCAAATCAAACATGTAATGAATATTTACAACCATTTTTTGAATCAATTGGTACAGGGTATTTAACAAATCCAAATGATACAAACCAGTGTAATATTTGTTCAATATCAACAACAAATGCTTTTTTAAAAAATGTTAATTCATTTTATAGCGAAAGATGGAGAAATTGGGGGATTTTCATAAGTTATATTGTCTTCGATTACACTGCTGCAGTTTTGTTATATTGGATTTTCAGAGTACCAAAGAATAAACGTAATTAAATTAATGTATGTTTATGGTATTGATTAGATTAATTTTTTGGTTTTTATAATTATTTCTGTACTGATTTATTTATTAAGATTTTAAAGAAGATAGAGAGAGAGAGAGAAATTGTATATAAGCACTTGAAATAGAGAATATCTGTCACAGGGGAAGTTTTTTTTTCCAAACTTCTTGGCAATCTCCACATCTCACGTGCATTTATAATTTTCAATAGAAATATTAAAGATAAAAAAAAAAAACAACAACATCACAACAATCGGTATTCGGATGAGTTAAAACAAACTATCAAGAGCGGGAACACGGAACGTTTAAAATGTTTTTTTTTTTTTTTTTTTTTTATTTTCATTTTCATTTTTTTTCTTTCTCAGACTGATATTTTATAGTGGAGCCGCTCCCTTTTTTTCATGAAAAAAAAAAAAGCTAACAGATATATATATATAATATCGGACCAATATATTTTGTTTTTTGCTCGGGTATAATATTTGTCATTACTTTTTTTAAATAAGTAAAGCCATCATGTATGTTCGTATCTACTGTCATATTTCGGCTTATATGTATATTACCACCGAGTAATAAATATAAACAACATGCGTCATACTAAAAAAAAAAAAAAAAATAGTTATAGTTTGAATTACTAAGCAGATCAAACAGTATAACCATTAAATGTGTATTTCTAAGATATCTTATTTTTATTCTCATCACCCTCATCACCCTCATTGCGCTCCACTCCTTTCACTTTTTAACTTTTAAAAAAAAAAAACATTTAACATTGTTTCTTCTTATTTACTTTTTTTTTTCCCACAAGATCTACAAAGATTCCTAAGCATTCTTCTATCTGTCTCATTAAATTTTTTTTTATTTTTTTCAACACTAATTTTTGTTGTTTGTTTTTTGTTGTTTGTTTTTTGTTTTTTGTTTATATATTGAAATTTAGTATATCCTATTAACCGAGATTGGTTTTTTTTATTTTTAAAATAGGTTATTACAAAAATAGATTTTTAGGAAAATGTTTTTTTTTTTTTCCTTCAAATAATCATCTAGAAAAAGAGGTACATTGTTAAAGGTAATCAATCAATCAATAATTAGAAAGCCTCCTCTATTTGTTCTTCTTCTTCTTTTTTTTGTTTTTTTATTTTTTTTCTTTTTCTTTTTTCTTTTTGTCATTATTATTAGTTCGCTAATTCGGATATACTAAAAAAAAAATTATTAATTACAACATACTATCTATGTAGGTAAGGAAAGAATTTGTAATAAATCCAATTAATTAATAAAATTTAACAAAAAGCTTAAAAAAAAAAAAAAAAGGAGTCGATGACACACACACTATTATTTTCATATATATAAATAAGCAAATATGATTTATAATTTAAACTTAACTCTTCTATAAATTTTAGAATATTTGAAAAAGAAAAATATAAAACCCAAATAAAAACCAAACCAACAAAAAAAAATAATTCGTTCCTTTTAACTTGTTTTATTTCTTTCATATAAATTTAGAAAAAAAAAAAAATGAGTAATAAAAGTAACGAAAGTGGTACTACTAGTAGTGGTTCCAGTAGTGATATTGCTAAAGATCCTTCTACTACACAAATGACTGACAACGTTTACGAACAACAACAACAACAACAACAACAACAATTCCATAGTAGTGAAGATGAATTTCAAGATGATGAGGTTCATAGTCATAATTATGATGGTATTGACAACGCAAGTATTAGAGATATGGCTAGAACTTTTACCAACCATTCCTCTAGGGCAACCACTTCTTCTATTGTAGGAGCTGATGGGATTGGTACAATGGGTGCTACTTTTGATGCATATCTACATAGAGCAGCAACTGTTGGTGGTGAAAATGGTGTTATTCCTCCTTTGAATGGTTTAGATGATATCAATGTTTCATCAAATAATGATTACGATGAAAGACTAGATCCAAATTCCGAAAATTTTAGTTCTGTTGCATGGGTTCAAAATTTGAAAAAATTAATGGATAATGATCCAGATTATTATAAACCTTATAAAATGGGTGTTACTTATAAAAACTTGAGAGCTTATGGTAATTCAACAGATGTTGCTTATCAATTAACTGTTGGTAATGCTTTTAAAAAAGGTACTGAATGGGCATATAGAAAAATGAGAAAATCAAGAGAATCTGATACTTTTAATATATTAAAATCAATGGAAGGTAATTTAGAACCATCGACTGTAACTGTTGTATTAGGTAAACCAGGTTCTGGTTGTACTACATTATTGAAATCATTATGTTCTCAAACTCATGGTTTTAAAGTTGGTGAAGAATCTGAAATCTCTTATAACGGGTTATCAACTGATGATATCAAAAAACATTATAGAGGTGAAGTTGTCTATAATGGTGAATCAGATGTTCATTTCCCTCATTTAAGTGTTTATCAAACTTTGAATACTGTTGCAAGATTAGTTACACCAAGAAATAGAATTAAAGGTTTTACAAGAGAAGAATTTGCTCAACACATCACAGAAGTTACTATGGCTACTTATGGTTTATCTCATACAAGAAATACAAAAGTTGGTAACGATTTAGTTAGAGGTGTTTCTGGTGGTGAAAGAAAAAGAGTCTCTATTGCTGAAGTTTCTATTTGTGGCTCAAAATTCCAATGTTGGGATAATGCTACAAGAGGTTTAGATAGTGCAACTGCTCTAGAATTTATTAAAGCTTTGAAAACCTCTGCTACTATCCAAGATGTCACATCAGTAGTGGCTATCTATCAATGTTCTCAAGATGCTTACGATTTATTTGATAATGTTATTGTTTTAGATGAAGGTTATCAACTGTTTTTCGGTAAAACTAATAAAGCTAAAGCATATTTTGAACAAATGGGTTATGTTTGTCCACCAAGACAAACTACTGCAGATTTCTTAACTGCTGTTACTTCTCCAGAAGAGAGAATCTTAAACTCTGATTATTTGAGTCAAAATATTCATATTCCAACAACTGCTAAAGAAATGAATGATTACTGGTTGAAATCCGAAGATTATAAAAATTTAATGAATGAGATTGATGATAGATTAAATTGTGATGCTGAAATTCAAAAAAATGCAATTTCTGAAGCATTTTCTGCTAAAAAAAGTAAAAGTTCTAAAAAAAAATCTCCATATGTCTTAAGTTATAAATTGCAAGTTAAATATTTGTTATTAAGAAATTTCCAAAGAACAAAAAATGATTTAAGTTTTACATTATTCTCCGTCATTGGTAACTCATTGATGGCCTTAGTGTTGGCTTCAATGTTTTACAAAATCATGTACCATACAACTACGAAAACTTTCTACTCAAGAGGTGGTGCTATGTTTTTTGCTATCTTATTCAATTCTTTTGCTTCTATGTTAGAAATCATGGCTCTATACGAAGGTAGAGGTATCATTACTAAACATAAAGCATATTCCTTATATCATTCTTCAGCTGAAGCTGTTTCATCTATCATTTCTCAATTACCTGCTAAAATTGTTACATGTATTGCTTTCAACTTATTTTTCTACTTTATGGTTAACTTTAAAAGAAATGTTGGTGCATTTTTCTTTTATCTGTTAATGAATTTTACAGCAACTATTACAATGTCTCATCTTTTCAGATGTATTGGTGCAGCTACTTCAAGTTTACCTGAAGCCATGGTTCCTGCTGCTGTCATTCTTTTGGCTTTATCCATGTACACTGGTTTTGCTATTCCAAAAGTTGCTATGTTAAGATGGTCTAAATGGATCTATTGGATTAATCCTCTACAATATGGGTTTGAATCTTTAATGGTGAATGAATTCCATGATGTCAACTTTGAATGTGCTACTTTTATTCCAACTGGTGGTTCTTTTGGTGATGTTAGTATTGCCAACAAAGTTTGTTCTGCTGTTGGTTCTGTTCCTGGTGCTTCTACTGTTAATGGTGATACTTTTTTGAAACTTGCTTATGGTTATGAACATAAACATAAATGGAGAGGTTTTGGTATTATGGTTGTTTGGGGTGCTTTCCTTTTGGTTCTTTACTTGTTGTTTTCTGAATGGAATGATTCTGCTGCACAAACAGGTGAGATCTTGGTTTATCCTGAAGCTACTTTGAAAAAAGCTAGAAAACTGGCTAAAACTGATAAAGCAACAATTGATTTGGAAACTGGCTCTAACGACAACACTTTGTCTGAGAAAAAAATGATTAGTGAAGAAATTGATAATGAAAAATCAACTAACACTGAAGATAGTTCTATCAAATTATCTACATCCGAAGCAACATTACATTGGAGAAATCTATGTTATGAAGTTCCTATCAAGAAAGAGACCAGAAAGATTTTAAACAATGTTGATGGTTGGGTTGCTAAAAGTTCTATTACTGCTTTAATGGGGTCATCTGGTGCTGGTAAAACTACTTTGTTAGATTGTTTGGCCTCAAGAGTTACTATGGGGGTTGTTTCTGGTGATATTTTGGTTAATGGTAAATTGAGAGATAAATCTTTTTCCAGATCAATTGGTTATTGTCAACAACAAGATTTACATTTGGCCACTGCTACAGTTAGAGAATCCTTGAGATTTAGTGCTTATTTGAGACAACCTGCCAATGTTTCTAAAGCTGAAAAGGAAGATTATGTTGAAGAAGTTATCAAGATTTTAGAAATGGAAAAATACGCTGATGCCGTTGTTGGTGTTGCTGGTGAAGGTTTGAATGTTGAACAACGTAAGAGATTAACGATTGGTGTTGAATTAGCCGCCAAACCACAATTGTTGTTATTTTTAGATGAACCAACATCTGGATTGGATTCTCAAACCGCTTGGTCTATTTGTTGTTTGATGAGAAAATTAGCCAATGCAGGTCAAGCCATTCTATGTACTATCCATCAACCTTCTGCTGTTTTAATGGAACAATTTGATCGATTATTATTTTTGGAATCAGGAGGTAAGACAGTTTAT
Source organism: Hanseniaspora taiwanica (nom. inval.) (assembly GCA_030580555.1). NCBI lineage: Eukaryota > Fungi > Ascomycota > Saccharomycetes > Saccharomycodales > Saccharomycodaceae > Hanseniaspora > Hanseniaspora taiwanica (nom. inval.). The sequence continues at coordinate 223 of JAKTSY010000003.1, read as the reverse complement.
TTTGGTGATTTAGGTAAAGATTGTACTACATTGATTGATTATTTTGAACGTAATGGTTCTGCTAAATGTCCACCTAAGGCAAATCCTGCGGAATGGATGTTGGAAGTTATTGGTGCTGCTCCAGGATCACATGTTGATCAAGATTATAGTGAAGTTTGGAAAAATTCTCCAGAATATGTTCAAGTTCAATCAGATTTGAATGATATGGAGAAAGATTTACCAA